>ML816834.1:113029-134162 GCA_009831015.1 Picea engelmannii
GGACTGTGTAACAGCTCTGTGTTTCAGCATCTGCGACCCTAGACTGTGTAACAACTCTGTGTTTCAGCATCTGCGACCCTGGACTGTGTAACAGCTCTGTGTTTCAGCAACAGGCCTAGATGCTAATCTGCAGTTTGAACTGTTTCAGCACTTATACATTTCTAATCAATGGTTAAGTACGAGAGTGATGTAAAATATTATGCAAAACAGATTAAACATATAGTAATGAGAAGGGGCATTGTATTACCTTTGGAATGATCATATAGAGTGATAATATGAGTTTAAATGTGTGTGATCAAGAGTGTAATAGTGGCAAAAAGTATAGGCAAAAAGGTACATTGTGTGGTCCTAACAACAGTCAGATTGTGCTCTTTTCCTTCGATCCAACTTTTTCCAGTCATTTTTTGAATTTATTGTAGGTACAGTACCCAGATCTACCGCAATCCACTAATATTTGTCCACCAACAAATCTTCCATCTTGAGCTTCCACAGCTCAAAACTTTTCCCATTAAACTTCTTGATCTCCATTTTTGAATTGCTCGCCATTTCTTTTCACCGGAAAAATCAATACCACATATCTCCCACTGTAACAAGACTTATCATAGTCCCGAGCCAAACCCTTGACCACAAAGGAATCCCCCTGAAGCCAACAAATATCTAATACCAAATGTAGATTTTAACCTTGTACAATATTTACTGCAAACAGATTTTTAGTAAAAGAACATAAAAGATAAAATGGTAAATACAAACATTACACAGAGACGTTTCCCCTAGAAACCCAAACCAGGAAAACCATCATATTCTATATCCATTCATAGTGATACATTGTTTACAATACAATATACATATAGGAGCCAACGGCATCCAAAACCCTAACCCAATGACCTAGATTAGTCAACAACCCTAATTCCTTAACCGGAAATAGAAAACCATCGAAAAAAATCATGTGCTGAAAAAACAGACCAACAATGGACACAAAAATTGAGGCAACACAAAAAAACGAGGTAAAAATGTGACACATTTTTTGAGGAAAAAAACAAACTCTCGGGGGCGCTGCCCATGAACCCCCATTCGAAGGGATTTCGCCCCCCTGCACGCCGACGCAACGCAAACAATACTACTCATGCAAATAATATAACACATACCCAACATTACTGGTGCAATTGTAACTCGAACACAGATGTTCGACAACACAGGTATTCCAACAGAGGACAAACACCTTCAGTAACCACTCACACAACCAGATAAAATATCAAAACACCAATGTTTTGAATTGGTAAAACCCCTATGGGGAAACATCCACGGCCCCAGCCAATGCCACCACTTCAAGCAGTTTATTAATGCAAAAGAAAAATATTACAGAGAAATTTTACAAGAGAGATTCTCACAATCGATCATCGACAAATGACCCTCCATGCTCTTTAAATAGGGATCATGGACCAATAGGGTGTTAAGCCACGGATCAATGGCCATTGAGATTGAGAAGAATATGAAATGTTAGATCTCTCTATTTCAGGAACATATCGTGACCATCGGATTTCCTAACTACAAATGCATACTAATGCATACTAAAGAAACACACTAAGAAACACAATTTTACCTAACGACACATTATACCAAGTAGATCTTAACTAAATCCTAAGTGTATAAATATCCTAACATCCCCCCTTAAGAACAACTTAGGAAAGGATTGAATAATTTACAATAGGGACACAATAGGAGAAGGAAGGAGGCATTAGAGCCTATCCCCCCTTAATGAAAACTTCATGAACTCCTAACATAGATCAAAGTTTGGAAAACTTCTATTCTGTAAGAGAATTTTTGAAAATGTCTGCAACTTGATCATCTGTAGGGAAAAAGAGCACTTCAATAACTTGATCGTGAATGAGATTTCTGATGAAGTGCATGTGTAGCTCGATGTGCTTGTTGCGTTGATGTTGAAATGGGTCTTTGGTGAGCTTGATGGCACTCTGATTGTTGCACCAAAGGATGGTTAGATGTTGTTGCTGGAATCCAAACTCAGAAAGGATCTGTCGAAGCCACAGGGCTTTCTGAATTTCATTTATCGTTGCTCGGTACTCTACTTCTGCTGAAGAAAGTGCAATATCCTGTTGTTTCTTACAAGCCCAAGTGACAAGTCTTGAACCAAGGCTGAAAACATAACCTATAGTAGACTTCTTATCATCAGGGTCGTCGGCCCAATCTAAATTAGTAAAACCAACCAATAAAGGAGTCCCCCCTGAACTGTAATGTATCTCGAACTGAACTGTACCACGAACATAGAGAAGTATTATTTTAGCTTATTTCCAATGGATATCATGGGGTGTTTGCATATACTAGGAAAAAAGACATGTTTATTATTTGGGTTGGTTTTCATTGATGTCAACCCTTGAAGAAAGTCTGGTAGGGAATTCTAGTAGCACAAAGGTTTGGGTAATTGAACCAAGTTTGTTTGACATATAATGGTATGTGTTTTAATATATTTGAAGGTAATACTATTCTTTATGGATAGTACATGTCATGGAATTTCCAGTGGTATGTGGAATGTCACATAACTCCTCACGGTTAGAGAGTTATGGCCATGTGAAGTTGGAGAACCCTCATGAGTCATCTAGAAGCCCCAAAAGGTCAAAGTAGTCAAAGTGGTTGCAAAGAAGAAATTATTTAAATAATAAAGTGAAGTGATGAGTGTACTATAAGTCAAAGTGGATACAAAATAAATTGTTTAAATAATAAATTTAATGGAGAAATTACTAAGTGGACAAATGGTTAGAAGTGGGTTAGCCCTAAAATAAGGAAAGTAGTTTAAGAGATTTTAGAAGGTAAATAACAAAGTGAAGTGATAAGTGTACTATAAGTCAAAGTGGATACAAAAGAAATTGTTTAAATAATAAATTTAATGGAAAAATTACTAAGTGGACAAGTGGTTAGAAGTGGTTTAACCCTAAAATAAGGAAAGTGGGTTAAGATGGTTAAGAGGTAACCCCTTGAGGAAGCTACATGAAAGTATAAATAAGAGGCAAGGCTCTCTCATTTTAATTACACTTGAGCATATTGAATATCTACAAGTGAATGAGGTAACCAAAGGATATCTAACCGAATTTTAGATGGAAGGTGAAGTAAAGAAGGTCGAAATTCAAGGGAGGATAAATTATTTTGATGATACTTTCTAAGTAATCCAACAAGACAAACAACAAAGGAAAGATCAGGACGGGTATGAGTTAAGTATAAGAGGCTACCAACTAACTGACGGTATAGGGTGGCATCAACTTCGGGAGAAGTACAGGTGACAATAAGCTTCACTCTAGACTGGAAGGGAGAAGGGGTTGGTTTACAATCATCCATGTAAAAGCGACAAAGAAGGTCACAAGCATACTTAGATCGGGAAAGAAAAAATCCTTCATTGGTTTGAAAAAATTAGAGGCCAAGGAAATAGTCAAAAAAACCTAAGTCTGTCATTTCAAATTTCTTCTTAAGGCTGGTTTTCACATGGTTTAAAATTTTTGAGTCACTACCAGTAAGGATAAGGTCATCAACATAAAGGACAACGATTATGAGATGATTTCCTACTTTCTTGGTACAAACATGAGGATCAAAATTACATCTAGAGAATCCGGTGTCAATAAGAAAGTTGTCCATTTTGGCATACCAAGCTCGGGGAGCTTGCTTAAGACCATAAAGAGATTTCTTAAGGTGAAAAACAAGGCTAGAGTCATTCTGGACATAGCCAAGAGGTTGTTCCATGTAGATTTCTTTTTGCAAATCTCCGTGCAAGAAGGCGGATTTAACATCCATTTGATGGGCCTCCCATTTATGTGAGGCGGCAAGGGAAAGAACAAGGTGGATGGAATTCATTTTGGCTACAAAGGCAAAGGTTTCATTATATTCAATTCCTTCAACTTGGAAAAATCCTTTGGCAACTAACAGAGTTTTGTGTCTTTCAACACTTCCATATGATGCATACTTAGTGTTGTAGACCTATTTACATCTAACAACTTTTCTTCCTTTTGAAAGAGGTACAAGATCCCAAGTATCATTGGCCATTAAAGAATGATACTCTTCATTCATTGTTGTATCCCAATCTGGATGACCTGAAACTTCTGCAAATGTCTCTAGATCATGAGTCTTTGAAACTTGAGCCAAAAGAAAAGAGGTTCACTGGAACTGTGAATGTGTTTGACACTAATCTGAAGGATCGTCTACAAGATCACAAGATGCTTCTCGTGTTGAATGGACCCATCTAGGAAGCGGTGGAGCTAGTGGTGGTTCAGGTTCAAAGGACTCATCTAGAGGAAGGTGAGCAGGTGGAGGTGGATTTGCATCCTTATTGTCATCATCTGAAGAAGACACCATAATAGGAACAGAAGAAGGCACAAACACCGAAGATGGCTCGTGGGCCGAAGAAGGCACAAACATTGAATTAGGCTCGTAGGCCAAGATATTTTCATCAAATTTAACATATCTTCTAATAATAATTTCATTACAATGTGGTTGAAGAAGTCTATAACCTTTGACATCTTCAGAATAACCAACAAATATACACTTCTCACTTTTAGGCTGCAATGCTTTCCTTTTCTCATTAGGAATGTGATTCCATGCTATAGTGCCAAATACACGGAAGTGACTTACATCTGTTTTAATTTTAGTCCAAGCTTCTTTCGGTGTTATATTTTTAAGAGCCTTTGTGGGAGTGTGATTTACTATGTAATTTTCACAGTTGATTTCTTCCACCCAATACTTTAGACTTAATCCCTTAGATTGGATCATACAATTAGCCATATATTTTAATGTGTGGTTCTTTCTCTCAACAACACCATTTTATTGTAGTGTATATGGAACAGTTTGTTTCATTTGGATGCCATGTGTAGTGCAATAACTTGTAAAATTATTGTTCACATATTCCCCTCCATTATATGTTCTTAACTTTTGAATTTGATGTCCAGATTGCTTTTCTACAAGGGCCTTGTAGGCCAAAACATTCTCTCTTAAGTTTTAAGAAGTAAACCCAAGTACGTCTGGAAAATTCATCAATGAAAGTTAAGAAATACTTGCACCCAGAAAAAGAAGGAGAAGAAAGTGGACCACACAAATCACTATGAACAAGCTGCAAAGGGCCCAAGGCGTACCAAGAGGCACGTTTGTCAAAATTGTCCCGATGATGTTTTCCAAGAACACAACCGGCACAAACACCATCTCTGCATGAAACAAGATGAAGACCAGTCACCATCTGTTGATTACATAGTTGTTGCAATGAGCGATAGTTTAGATGACCAAACCGATCATGCCAAAGTTTTCTCAAGTCATCACTATGAGAAACAAAAACTAATGGAAAAGTTGTCAAACTTGTACAACCTGGTAATATCATCTGCAATTCCAATTGCAAGAACATGCTTAGGATATTTTAGATCCTTGATTACAACTTTGTGAGGTAAAAAATCTACGGATTTACCTTCACCTGAATGAGTGATTTGATTTACTGATAGAAGGTTACAAGAAAGACTTGGAACACATAATACATCATTGAAATGACTGTTTTCTACTTGAACTGTTCCAAATCCTTCAACACTAAGAGATCTATCATCACCAACAAATATTTTATTGGTGTTACATTCATTTAGAGAAGAAAATAGGTCTCTATCCTTAGCCATATGATAATATGCTCCATAATCAATAAGCCACCCATAAGAAGAAGAAGTAGAAGTTGTATTGAAGGAGAAACCAGACGAAAAAAGTGCATGTCCATGAGAAGAAGAAGAAGTAGAATCAATATTGATGTTGTGCGATTTCATCATTGCTTCTAAAGCTACCATATTCTTGAAACATTTGGACTCATCATGACCATATTTATCACAAAAGTTGCAATGTTTGTCAGTCTTCTTACTTTTATATTTTTATCCTTTGTCACCATTAGGAATGGAAGTTGTATGAGTGGGTTTGGGACCCTTATATTGCTTGTAGTTGTGGCGAGGATGTTGCTTCTTGAGATTCTTGGGTTTATCTTTCTGATGAATGACTAAGGATTTTTTGGAGGTACCTGCAATGTTGATCACTCCTTGTACAAGCTTATCTTGCTCTCTAATCAAAGCATCACAAAATTTCTCAAGACTGGTTTTTTTATAAGTTGTCCCTAGAGTCTCTTGCATGGCATAAAAGGTAGATACATACACAGAATATGCACTACCTAGCTTAAAAAGAATAAGATAGATGCAATGATCTTCTTCTATATTTATCTTACATTATTCACATAAATTTCTGAGTGTTTTAAACTTAGATAGATAGTCTTCAATGCAAGAAAAATCATTTGGACTTAAAGTCAGTACCTGATTTTCTAATTGTTGTGCTCGAATAATATTGTGTTTACCAAATACAGATTCAATATTTTCCCATGCTTCTTTGGGTTTATCAATTGATTCAAGGTGGAACCTTAAATCAAGAGAGATGGACATTCTGATTAATCTACGTGCTTCGTCATTCCTATTATTCCATTTGACTTTCATTTTCCAAGGTAATTTGGTACAAGCCTTTACTTCTTAATAAATCATCCATATGGGATTTCTGTTGGAAGTAGTTAGTGCTAGTAAGAAAGAGATTACTTGTAGAATCCATATTAAATATGCAGATAATATGGATTTAAAAATTGAAATTGATGCTCTGGATGGAAATATCTCGAAAAATTATGTGGTTTAAAAAAAAAGTGACACTGAAAACGGACTTCCGATGTGAGAGTTATGTCATTTTTAAAAAAGGCATAAATGGTAACCAAAGGACCATGTGGTGGTGTAAGTTTCTTTATGAAGTGACCCACTTTTATAAAGAGAAGTGGGGATTTACAATGAAGTTACTTTATAAAAGAAAAATTGCATGCAAAATAAATAACTCTAAAATAAAATATTAAAGCTACTTATAGTGATTCACTTTTATACACTTTACAATTTGAGCATGAACTTTTTCAAAAACAATAACAAAAAGAGAGACTTGAACTCAATACCTCTTACTTAATAAGACAACTTTTAACCAAATGGTATAGCAAAACATATTGTATTTTTTAGCAAGAGGATTGTTGTTTTTTTTCTTGTTGAATAAAAAAATTTCGCTTCTCGATGACAACAAGGGTTAGTTCTCGGTTAGCTTACCCGAAAGATGCACCTTTTCCTTCTTGTTTATGATTTTCCTAGATTGCACAGGATGTGGGGAAAAGAGAATACGCAAATCTAAAACAGTAGCAAGCCGAAAATAAATAATATAAAACAAAAATAATATTCTGCCAAAATTTTTAAAATGCGTATTCAAGTTCTATACCTTCGGATCTAACTGAAATGGTTGTATCTTAGGCAAACAGAAACCTTTTCGAGTGAAATGAAAAGTGTTCCTAACTAAAATGAGCACTTCGAACGCAATGGAACAATCCTCTCATCCTATAAATGATAGAAAATGATAGAAAATGGATATGAGGCAACTCAACTTCAAGATCTCGATCTACAACATGAGCGGGTCTTCAAACAGACTCTGATACCATGTTTGAAAACACAGGTATTCCAACAGAGGATGAACACCTTCAGTAACCACTCACAAAAAATTATCAAAGATTGTTTTGACGTGGTAAAACCCCTACGAGGAAACATCCACGGCCCTAGCCAACGCGGCCACTTGGAGAAGTTTATTAATGAAAAACAAAAAGATTACAAATATATTTTACAAGAGAGTTTCTCACAATCGATCATCGTCAAATGACCCTCCATGCTCTTTAAATAGGGATCATGGACCAATTGGGTGTTAATCTATGGATCAATGGGCATTAAGATCGAGGAGAATATGAACCTTCAGATCACTCTATGTCAGGAACATATCATGGCCATTGAATTTTCTAACTACAAATGCATACTAATGTATACTAAAGAAAAACACTTTTACCTAACGACACATTAGACCAACTAGATCTTAACCAAATCCTAAGTGTATGAATATCCTAACAACGTAAACACTCTTTGGGTATACTCTACAAAGTGTGATCTGACGTCTTCCTTTGGTACCGCGGTATACCTCTGTAGTCACCCATGTAAGTCCCTAAAAATAGGCAACTAGGTTGTCAACTCGAAGTCAGTCACCAGGCGGGTACAGTCAACAGTCAGGATGATTGTAATGAGCAGTATAATAAATTTCGAAGCCTTTCAAGGGTACCGAAGGAAAATGGTGTGGAATACAACTGAGGATATCTAACGGATTCGAGTTCCATGAGGCTCCATAATCAAATTTGATCAGCAAAAATCCCAAGAATGACCCTCAATATTGTTGACGGGCGAAATTGACCGTCTGTCAACTGAGAGAGTGGAACCGGTCTGGGGTTGTCTAATAACCCAAGCCGTTTGGAATGAACCACCCTGACGGGTTTAGCGGCTCCGTTAGCCGATCTAAGGTCCTAAGAAAACAAAAAAAAGAAAACTATTTTAAACTAACTAATCTAACTAAAACTAACTATTAAAACAAACTAAACTAATCTAACTAAAGAAAAATAAAACAATCTAACAACTAAACTAACTATTCTATATACAATCTATTATCTAATACTATACTAACTCTAAATAATTAACTATCTAACTACTAATGGAAATATAACTTATTCACAAAATGTACAATATCTACAATTTGCATATTTAAATAAAACCTGAAAAACTCATTTGCATACTGCCCGAAGATAGACAAAAATATTTTTGTTGATTTTATAATTTTATGAACAAGAGATAAAACAAAAACTAACTAAACTAAATAATATACCAATTCTAACTACAAATCTAACTAACATATATCTAACTAAACTACTAATATTATACTAACAAATTAATCAAACAAATAAATAACAAACTGACCTGGAGAAACGCTCCAGGTTTGTCCCGTGTATGATGATTGTCTTAGCTGATCGGGGGGAGGAAACCCGCACTGAATTATCCAGGCGCTCCTTGTAAACAGAAAGCTGCAGTGCTCTTAAATATAATTACAGGACAAACAAGACATAAAAATTACAACAATCATATGATTTATAAATCTTCATAGTTAGATAAACCTGTATGCAAAGACTTATACAAAATAATTCAATTGATGAAGAAGAGAAATTTGTCATTCATTAACTGAACAAAATAATTGTTGTATTTTTTAAGTATTGAAAGAAATCAGATATGGATAGCACATTAATTAAATCATATCATTCTGCAATAGACTATGATAGCTAAAGTAGTCTATAATCAACTGCAAATGACATGCATAAACTTGAAACAAAAGATTGATATGTTGAAAAGCGAAAGTTGTAGCAAAACATCAACTCCTGTCTCAGTTTGTATTAGAAATCCATAGCCTGGTTCTCCCACAAGTGAGGATGCCCTTTATTACAAAAAATAATAAGTATTTAAAGACCTTCCACAGGGTAAAACATCCCTGTGGAAGTTATCAAAATTGTTTACATAAAATCTATGAAGATGTCCCAAGTCTGACTAAACTAGGAACCTAAAACAAAACTAAATCACACAAATATCTCCTAGACTGTCCAGTATGTCTAATGCAATTCAGATGTACCTGAAAGGTGTTCAAAATGGACAAGTTAGAAGGGTATTTTATAGACTAAAATGATAAAAAATGATAAAATGATAAAAAATCTAATTCTATAGACTAGCTACATAATCTTGCGATTCTGTAGCTGGTCCAAATAAGACACAGAATCAGCATTAAAATCGACTCAAATCTTTTTAAAGAATTAAATTCAACTAACATCCAATAGCTATTTGAAAACGAATCATTCAAATTGAAATTGTTATACCATTTTGAATTCAAACAAGACCAAGATCAATCAAATGACTACAGAGATACATGTACTCTGTTTCGTTTGTTACCACAAAGTCGGGTGAACAAAATCATATCGAACAGCAATGAAATCGTTTCATATCAAATTGAAATCGATACAATTAAAACAAATCATAGGCAATTGTTATGTTGAATCCAAACAAGATCATTTTCAAATCGACATAACTGTATAACAAACGATCCAAGCCATGAGCGAATTAAATCAAAATTGGCGCGTAAATGTTCACAAACGAAATCATAATGAGATCAATCAGTTGGTAACAGAGTTCGTAAGAATTGTTCGATCGTTTGTTATTGCAAATTGGGGTAGACAAAATCATTCACGAAATCATTTCTTGAATTCATTTTGAAACGACTTTTACCCGAATTTCCTCGTGCGAATTTGACAGAAATAACATAAGTCGGTCTGAGTTAACAAACTCGTTTGAAAATTAAAATTAACAGAGCTGCAATGAAGTCTATTTTTTATACGAATACAACTCATAAAATCGATCATACTAACTAAAGATACACAGCAATCCAATCAAACGAATCGAACAGCTGGGGTTTAACATAGCTATTATGAATCAAAACCGCTCCATGATTCGGGCATGGATATCGTTTGCATAGGCTTAAATGAGAGTATTGTTTTCATACGAAACAGATTCGTTCTTACCAAATCAAAATCGAACAGAGTTGTATTCCTGTTTTAGAAGATTACATGACACAACATATTAAAATATCGTAAGGACTAAACTCACGAAATCGTTTCAAAAATGAGATCATCAAAACTCAATCAAGGTCGATGTGATCCGACCACAATGAAATCATACCAAATCAAAATATGATTGTGCTCTAAATTTATCATGAAAACCTCCTGTTCAAGTTGGATACAAACAAATTCAATTGCAAGCAAACCATCGATTTTGTTAACTTAACAGACAAACAAATCAAATCCGATGAAAATCTATCAGTGGCTAAACTGGGTATGAGCAAATCGTGTATCCAAATCGAAACTTGATTTATTTTTAGCAAAGAGAAAACAATGTACAGGGTGAACAACATTATGACAGAGCCATTTTGAATGATAGACAGAGCTATTTGAAAACGAAATTCAAATCATTATATTAATCATGGTCATTCACAAAACTAAAATGATATCAAAATTCATACCTGTATGACGAGCAGACAGCTTGATCATGACAATTTGGAGTTGACAATGGCTGTGGCCGATTCAACATTCTTAAAAACGATGGAACCAGTGGTCCTCTACTTCCTATCGGTTGCTTGAAGTTTGTCTCTTTGGTTGGTCAATACTGCAACTTGATTTTCCAATGATTGGATTTTCGATTGAAGTAGGGGAACGTCTATATAGTATCGTTCCAACCACAAATCGCATTGGTCACAGGACGACTATCCGGACTTCGAAAGTGCAGGTGAGGGTTTTTTACATTGCCGAGGGTTTCGTTAGGTAGTTTGATCCCAGGGTAGCTAGGATTGTTTCTTAGGCAAGGGGGAAGATTGGAAACGAAGTCATAAGGCGTCTCGGAGCACAGACCCTGTGAGTAAGGGTACTCACTAGCTAGGAAGCGTTCTATGTCAAAGTCTGAATCCTCACTAAGGACTATGGGCTTCTGCTCAATACTAGGTTTAGGCTTATTTCTAGCCATTCTTGAGATAAGCCGAGCATTCTTTTTTGTTTTGCCATCAACAGTAGGGTTACCTCTAAAAATTTTTCTCACAGGATTTTTTATAGCCTCAGTCTTCTCAGTTATAGCATCGGGTAAGTCAATATCAGGGTCGACCGAAGTCTTAGGAGAGGGAAATAGGACATGGAAGGGTACTGGTGGCCCAACCTTGGTTTCATTAACCACAGGTTTGTCAATCTAGACAGGGTCTGTATCATCAAAACTATTTCGAGCTATAAAGGCTCGCCAACTATCACCATGGAGACTTAAGTGATGAAAAATGATAACTCTGATTAGGCCATGGTGGAATAGGCTACTATCGGCCTTCTCCCTTTTAAAAAATTTTGACATTTTATACAGGCTATGCTGGAAGTAAAAGGGAATATTCAATGAGTATCCCATAAAATTCATTAACAAACGCAGGTGGTAGAGAAAAACGAGTCCATATCAACCCTCGCAGGTCACGAATTGTTTGACCACCATAAAAATACCATGCCATCGTGGTTTAAGCGTGGAGATGGGCATACCTCTATCACAGGATGTGACCTTTCGCGAGACAAACAGTAGCGGCCATGGCACCTCCTCGACCTTAGAATTTTTAAACCAACTTTGGCCCAAGGATGGTAACCGTGTAGCAGAACTAATAAATTCCTCATTGATTTCCAACTGAATGTCACCCACCTCGGCTCTACAGCCATCAAAATTCAGGGGGAACTGTTGTGCAACAAATAAATTAAAACCCTCGAATCGTTGTACAAAGGTGAGCCAACCATTATCCTCTAAGTCTTTCCGGGCATTGTCGAATAGTAGCAAGGCTTGGCTACCGTCTGGCTCGATTCGCACCACCGATGCCATGGAGCCGAGAACACGGTAAGTCCAGGGTTTGGATCATAGCATACACAGGAGCAGAGTGCTCGAAGGGTTACCCGAGCTAGCAGGGATAAGGGATAGGCATAAATGACATCGTGCGAAGGTGGTGGAGCTATTTGCTGGCCATGCATAATAGTTATTGCCAATGGTACAACCGTCGGCGCTTATAGCTGTTCAACCCACTATTGTATGGTTTAACAATCATGTCATTTGCCCGACCAATGAAACCAATGGTAAGTGTATTAATCATTTGTGCAAGCAATGGATATACCATAGTTTTAAAACCAATCATACAAATTGAAATCGATACCAAGTGTTTAACCAATGTGACATGCATTGTATCAATTCATATCAAGAGTTTAAGGGAGGTACCAATGCGTTTTGAACTAGGTGTCATATCAAATGAAATATATCAAGGGTTTAACCATAACACCTATATATCTTATGAAACCAATGTGAAAAGTAAATCAAATCAGATAACATGTAAATCCAACTGCCAATACATCGCAATTTAATGAAACGAACATACATAATCAGTCAAAGAATGCCCAATGAGTGTAGATCAAAAGGTCTTGCCAACTGTATAATGATAAGTAAAATGTAAGCTCAATAGGCATATCGACAAGAAGGATAACGACAGTTCAATAATGATTTTAATGCGATTTCGAAATACCAAGTTTTCACGCTGACAGTCGTGAAAACAAATACAAAGGTAAATATGCAACTGTCACAAAAATAAAAGTGTCGTTTATTTGAAAATTACGACGAAAACAATTGATGTTTGCAAAACATTGGTGTAGGCAGCTTATAAGACAATGGAAAAATGTGAATTGGCTACCAACAATGGCGACACACTGGTAGAAGCAGTTATCTTTTCCGAAAGGAACAAATTCAGATTAGGATAGTAAAGATAATTCCAACTCAAAAATAACAACCAGAAAATCGTATAAACATCATCATTTACCAACTATTCCAGCAGTGTTTTAAAAGACGAAAACTGATAACAGTCTTAAGACCAGCGAGTCACGATATTAAAGATAAAATCTCCAATACTGTTGACAGATCCACTGCTGCCAGCAGGCGTCCATAGCCCTGATAGGGTTTCCATTTAACCCACTCTGACATCTGTATCCTATTAAAGAAGTTCTAGATCAACATAAAGGACATTAAGGAGGTTTTGTTTTTGTTTTTTTTGTTTTTTTTTTGCAAATTTTCATATACCCGACATTGCTTCGCTGCCAGCGGGCCTATTCAGTACCCCGACGAAGTTGTCTTGGCGCAATGCATGCATTTACCCGCTGCCAGTAGACCTATTCATCATCTCGGTGGGTTTACCAGCACTTCCCATTGCTCTATTAATAATTTATTTTGTCTTGTTTTTTCATAAATATATAGTCGAGCGGGGTGACGCTGAAAATCATGATATTTTAACATATTTTTTCAGACCTCATCAGAATTTTTAGAACTGTCCTTTATTTAGATCCAGAGATGTTTTATTTACAAAAATAACTTCCTAAAGCAGGGAGACATCTTCTGAGTCATTCTTTTACGGAATAGGGACAGCGTAAAAAGATAATAGATGATCATGACAAGCTTTACTCAAAGATCGAAATCAGTCATCTTCTTTCGAACAACAGACTTTTCCAACATAAATTTCAGAAATATACCATTGATGTTTATACAAATTTTCTTAGTATTTATTTCAGCGAAGGAATTTCCTATTGTCTTAGTCTGAATAGCTCAGTGTACAGGTATGTGTATTTCCAAAAACACAAACTGATAAATTCAAATCAGAAACAAAAGCAAACGAAAAGAAAACAAAAGAAAAATATGTACTTGATATACAAGGGTAGTTATCAAGAAAAGTATCTTTTCAAGGCCTGGCCATTCACCGGGTAGGTATCAGGCTGACCTTCAATATTTTGCAATCGAAAAGAACTGGGACCCAACTTTTCAGCAATTAAGAACGGTCCAAGCCACAAATTTTGAAATTTTGTGTGCTCTCCCTTTCCCTCGTGTGGTTTGTCCCACTTCAAGACGAGATCACCTACTTCAAAATTCCTATTAGAAGCAGAATTAGAATCGAACCAGCTTTTAACCAATAGTTGATGTTGATCTAACTTACGTTTATCTTGGGCTCTTACCTCTTCTAGCTTCATCAAAGCGTTAATTTGGTTTTCCAAAGGGGGACAATCTTCTTCTTGGACTTTCTGTGACAACTGAAGTAAAGGAAGAAAAATGTGAGGTGGCAGAATTGCTTCTTTGCCATAAACGAGAAAAAGGGGGAGTTACCTACAACAGCTTTTGGCGTTACCCTATCATCTCATAACGCGTTTAGCAGTGCATTGTGCCAATTTTTGTGATTTTCAACCACCGTTCTCTTGATGATTTTGATCAAGTTCTTGTTTGTTGATTCTGCCAATCCGTTGCCCTGGGGGTAATACCTAGCAGAATACTTCAGCTTAATTCCCTTTTCCAAAGAGAACTCTCTCATCTCAAGAGAGGAAAAGTAAGAAGAATTATCGAATACTAAACAGTCAGGGATACCGAAACGAGTGATAATATTCGAATTTAGAAAGGCAATTACCTGATTGGTGTTGACAGTTCTTAACGCAGCAGCTTCAGACCATCGAGTAAAGTAATCTGTGGCTGTCACAATAAACTTGTGCTATTGTGAGTATGGGGGGTTGATTGGGCCTATGATATCAAAGCCCCACTGCTGAAAAGGGGAATCTACCGAAACAGGCTGCAAAGGAAAGGCTGGTTTTTGTAACCGCCCTGATGCTTTCTGACAGATGATACATTTATGAAACAAGGCATGGGTGTCTCTAAAAAGTGTGGGCCAGTAATAACTGGCTCTTAGAACCTTATGAGCAGTGGTGTCACCACCAAAATGACCACCATCTTCTCCTGCATGCAACTCTAGCAAGACTTTTTATGCTTTGTCTTTTTCAAGACAACGCATCAGTACGCCATCGAATTTTGACGAAACAGAACACCATTAACCAGATGAAAGGAGGTAGACTTTAATCTCAGCACTCTTCTTTTAGCGGGGTCCAGGTGATGGGGGGTTGACCCATGTTCAAGACAGAATCTTATGTTGTCGTACCAAGGACTGACAGATTTTTGTGCACAACAGATTAAACTTTGATCGCTTTGTCCTAGGTTTGACGTATCGCTTTCTTCTTGTTGTCATGCTACTAAATCAGCAACTAACTTGCATAACCCTTGGCCTCTCACTATATGAGCTGGGGTGATTTCTAAGTCATACTCCTACAAGGAGGTGACCCAGTTAGCTCTCTTTTCACCTAGTTCCTTCTGCACTAACAGGTTCCTCACGGCTGGGTAGGGGACAATGACTTTCATCCTAGAATTCAAAAGATAGGACCGGAAGTGCTTAAATGCTTTGAAAACAGTGTAGGCTTTCCGATATACCACTGGGTAATTAAGTTTAGCACCTTTGAAAGCAGAGCTCATAAAGACAATGGGTACTTCATTGTTCTCGGCATTCTTTTGGGTTAAGATGGCGGCATAGGAATGGTCAGAAGCAAAAGTGTAGAGTGTAAAGTCTTGAGAAAAATCTGGGCTCATGAGAGACTGAGCGTCCATTATGGCCTTCTTTATTGCATTAAAAGCTTGATTTTCTAGGGGTCCCCAGTGATATTGGGTGTCTTTCTTTATCAGATTCTGTAAAGGCCTGACCATTTTGGAGAAACTGGGGACAAATCTTCTTACAAAGTTAATCTGGCCTAAGAAAGACTGCATAGACTTTTTGGATGTAGGAGGGGGAAGTTTCGCGATGACTTGAGTCCTTTCGGGGTCGATAATCATCCCTTCACTAGACACAATGAATCCTAAGACTTTACCCTGTTCTACTGCAAAGATGGATTTTTTGGGATTCAAGGAGATGTCGTATTTACGACATCGCAGTAGGACGACTCGTAAGTGAGCTAGATGATTGTTTTTGTTTTTAGAAAATACAGTCACATCATCTAAGTAAACTACGAAGGACTGATTGATTAAGCCTCGAAAAGCAATGTCCATTTCTCTCTGAAAGGTGGCTCTAGCATTAATCAATCCAAAAGGCATTTTGTGATAAGCATAAGTGCCCCATGGAGTACAGAAGGTAGTTTTAAGTTGGTCTGGTGGAGACATCAGGACTTGGTTATATCCCGAGAAACCATCCAGTAAGGATAGCCTTTCAGAACCAGATACATGTTGAAGGATCTGTTCCATGGGCGGGATAGGATAGTTGTCTTTATTAGACGCTCTATTAAGGTTTCGGAAATCGACGCAGAGTCGAATTTCCCCACTTTTATTCCGGACTGGGACAAGGTTAGAAACCCACTGAGTGTGTCTAACAGGAAAAATTATCTTAGCATTTAGGAGCTTATTCAATTCTTTTTGAACGGTCGGTTCCAGCTTGGGGTGCATTTTCCTTAGTTTTTGTTGAAAGGGTAAGGTTTGGGGCTTCATCGGGATGACATGTTGTATGATGTTAGGGTCGAAAGTTTTAAGGTCATCATATGTCCACGCAAAGACATCTTTAAATTCTTTGAACAATTTAATAAATGCATCTTTTTCTTGTTGAGAACATCCTACCCCTAGATTAATGCACTGGGGATTTTCATTAGTTCCTAAGTTTACTTTTTCATAAGATAACGAGGAACTATTGGTTTTACAGTTGACCGTCTTTTTAAATTTATCTTGAAAATCATAAAACTTCTCCAATCTAACTACAGATTTAGGGATCGAGTTTACCATATCCGATGAAGATTCAGGAGTTCTCAGATCTGGTATTACCGTGAAATCGTGCAAATTGTTGTGGTGCATGTGTTCGTCTATCACCGCGCCTTGAAAGGTTTCTTCCATGTGCAGAAAGTTAATAATCTGTTGATCGTCGTCAAATACTCTCCATTTCGTGATGTTGTCGGGGACGGATGGCCGAAACAACAGCTCGACGGAGAATGCATCTGGGGACAAGCCTTCTGCAGGAAGAAGTTTAGAAGCTACATTAGCTAATAAATCTTCTTCAGAGTTATTCAATCTAGGAATAGAATTTATATTGAAAGCGGAAAATTTATTCGTTAAATTCCATACCTCAGACCGGTAGCTTTTGAGATGCGGAGACAGACAGTGGATAGAGTCTCTTACCTGTCTAACCACTATTTCAGAGTCGCCAAAAACGGTTAAATATTGAATGTTCATATCCAAATATTTTCTGAGACCTTGCAATAAAGCCTCATATTCTGCAGTATTATTAGTACATTCAAATTCCAACCTACATGCCATCAATGTTTTGTTACCTGCCGGATTGATAATGACGCAGCCTGCGCCAGCTCCTTCTTTGGACTTTGACCCGTCGAAATAAAGAGACCAAATTTGATTTGCATCGGGTACATGGGACCCTTGCGTGGAAGCTGTTGGCTGCATATATGCTACAATCTCGGACTGTTGTTCTGGATTGGTGATAGGTGAAGCCTCGGCCATGAAATTGCCGAAGAAGGTGTCCATCCCTTGTACTTCGGGTGAATCAGTAGAAGGTGTAAATGGTTCGTTGGGATCGTTCAAATCTATGATCGTGAACTTAAGGTAGCGCTCACGATTTACTTTGATTTTATTAGGCTTGTCGTTCTCTGGAAGCCATAGATGAGACCAATCTGTCGCGAAATAACCATGTAGCTACTCCAACCAGTCCCTGCTTAAAAACAAACCATACACATCTGGAATATCCACAACAATTATATCAATAACTTGATGAACCTTGGGGTTAGAAGATAATCTAATAAGCACATTCTTTAGTTCGCCTATAACTTTGACATTCGTCCAATCAAGTTGTATGATTTTTAAAGTCGAGGGTTCAACTTCAGCGTTAATATTTTGGCAAACAAACCAAGGCATCACATTGGATGACGCTCCTGATTCTACCATACAATTGTGCACGTTTCTATTAAAGATCTCGAAATTTAATAGGAATGGAGGTACATTTTTGCGAGTAGTAAGAGTAGTAGCTTGTGGCTTTTTACTCGCAGTTTCTAAAGCTATTTTATCTACATTATTTACATTATTTACATTACTTACAGGAAGGCTTCCTTTATCTTGAGGATCAAGATTTTTTTTAGTGGAAGTCTTCTGGGGAACTTTGTTCTGCACAACCTTGTTACCATTAGAATTACCATTTTTGCCATTCTCCGAGATATTCTGTAACATTTTTTGTAGCAAAAATGGAAATTTCAATAACTCATAAATAGAAATGTTATCCCTTAACTTTTTAAGATCTTCAACTACATCATAATCTAAGTTGGGGTTCACATTACTTTTTTTAGTCTCAACTGATTTAGATTTCTTTGGAGGCAAAGTTGTAGTATTTTCGGAAGAAGGTTTGTTTGTTGTCTTACTCCTGGTATTATAAGGGTGAACTGTCTCGAAGTTAGCTTGAAAGATGCTATCCGATAAGTGTCCGGAAATGTTTGGAGAAGATTCTTCTTCTTGAACTGTTTCTTGTTCAACTACCTCCTCGGGGATCTCAGTAGGCATCAAGTTATCTTGGGCTTCTAGAATTGTTTGAAGGGCACATTGCAGACTTTCTAGATTAAGGCCTTCGGTGGTTGGGTTAGGTCGGTTGGTGGGAAAAGGCTTCCGGAATGGGGGTTTGTAAGGCCCTTTGCTTGAGGAAGCTTCTTCGGTCGACCTTTTCAAGTCTATAACTTGATTTGATAGTTTTTGAACAACTTTAGTTAAGTTTTCTAAATCATAGCTTTCAGGTTGTGTTTTACTTTGAGTGGGTCTGGAGAGAATTTCGATATTCTTTTTGGAAGAGGCACTAGTCTCAGTTTCATTGCTAGTAGAGTCTTTAAGACTAAGTATGTCTTTTTCAATCTGGCTGGCCTCCTCGAAGGCTTCTAACAACGTGGCTTTCTTAGATCGTTTAACCCAAATAGATATACTTTGATGCAAAGATTTAGTGTAGTATGCTATTATAAGACTCTCAGCAGGCATAGAATCCGTAGGGATTCGGTTTTTAAGTGTCAAGAATATTTGATTAAAGTCTTTAACTTTTTCTTTTGGGTTCATTCTTAAGCTAGAAAGATCCATGACTAGGACTTCCGGAGGTTTACCGTCTCCGAACTTTTCCAAAAAGCATGACTCAAACTTTTCCCAAGACATGATGGTATGGGGTTGTTGGGAAAAGTACCATGTGGATGCATTACCCTCGAAAGTATACGAGAACAACCTACAGACAACGTCTTCATGTTCGACATTGCGGAGTCTTATGGCTAACATAAACTTTGTAATGTGATCTTCATCAATCTGTTTTAAGTCAGGATCAAACTTGGGAAGCCATTTCTCCGGGTGTTTAGGTAAAGGGTGCTAAGCTCTAGGTATAGCTATGGCATCTTGATCAAACCAGGGTCTAGCAAGGTTGTTCTGATTTTCCATTGGTCTAGTGGGTGTGGAAGGCTGAGAAGGGGAATTGCCTTCGTTAGAGGAATCTCCTCCATAAGAGGAAGGAGATGATGGAGGTGGTGAAGGGGGTATCCCAGATCCTCCTGCAGCAGGATTTAAGATTGGATCTGTAGGATTCACAGTGAGACTAGTGTCACCTAATTGTTCTATGATATCAGAGAAATCCAAAGGTTTTCCCCACGGACGGTTTGGTTGCCTCAAACGGGCTAAGGCACTATGTGTTTTTATAAGAGATTGACGGACAATCTCTTGTATGTCACCACCTGTAGGATTAGGGGTCGCTGGCTCAACTGTGATCTATGGATCGTCGGTTGATGTGGTTGTTGTTTGAAGGGGAATATTATCATTTGAATGGCTTCTAGTCACTATAGGTGAGTGATTAGGTGGTGGAGGAGTCTTGCGACCGCCTCGTGCCATTAATTAAATTCACGCCCTCCTTCTAGCGCCATTTGTTGACGGGCGAAATTGACTGTCCGTCAACTGAGAGAGTGGAACCGGTCCGGGGTTGTCTAATAACCCAAGCCATTTGGAATGAACCACCCTGACGGGTTTAGCGGCTCCGTTAGCCGATCTAAGGTCCTAAGAAAACAAAAAAAATAAAACTATTCTAAACTAACTAATCTAACTAAAACTAACTATTAAAACAAACTAAACTAATCTAACTAAAGAAAAATAAAACAAAATAACAACTAAACTAACTATTCTATATACAATCTATTATCTAATACTATACTAACTCTAACTAATTAACTATATAACTACTAATGGAAATATAACTTATTCACAAAATGTACAATATCTACAATTTGCAGATTTAAATAAAACCTGAAAAACTCATTTGCATTCTGCCCGAAGACAGAGAAAAATATTTTTGTTGATTTTATAATTTTATGAACAAGAGATAAAACAAAAACTAACTAAACTAAATAATATACCAATTCTAACTACAAATCTAACTAACATATATCTAACTAAACTACTAATATTATACTAACAAATTAATCAAACAAATAAATAACAAACTGACCTAGAGAAACGCTCCAGGTTTGTCCTGTGTATGATGATTGTCTTAGCTGATCGGAGGGAGGAAACCCGCACCGAATTATCCAGGCGCTCCTTGTAAACAGAAAGTTGCAATGCTCTTAAATATAATTACAGGACAAACAAGACATAAAAATTACAACAATCATATGATTTATAAATCTTCACAGTTAGATAAACATGTATGCAAAGACTTATACAAAATAATTCAATTGATGAAGAAGAGAAATCTGTCATTC
>ML816834.1:134212-176522 GCA_009831015.1 Picea engelmannii
ATATCTCCTAGACTGTCCAGTATGTCCAATGCAATTCGGATGTACCTGAAAGGTGTTCAAAATGGACAAGTTAGAAGGGTATTTTATTAATAAAATGATAAAAAATCTAATTCTATAGACTAGCTACAGAATCTTGCGATTCTATAGCTGGTCCAAATAAGACACAGAATCAACATTAAAATCGACTCAAATATTTTTAAAGAATTAAATTCAACTAACATCCAATAGCTATTTGAAAACGAATCATTCAAATTGAAATTGTTATACCATTTTGAATTCAAACAAGACCAAGATCAATCAAATGGCTACAGAGATACATGTACTCTGTTTCGTTTGCTACCACAAAGTCGGGTGAACAAAATCATATCGAACAGCAATGAAATCGTTTCATATCAAATTGAAATCGATACAATTAAAACAAATCATAGGCAATTGTTATGCTGAATCCAAACAAGATCATTTTCAAATCGACATAACTGTATAACAAACGATCCAAGCCATGAGCGAATTAAATCAAAACTGGCGCGTAAATGTTCACAAACAAAATCATAATGAGATCAATCAGTTGGTAATAGAGTTCATAAGAATTGTCCAATCGTTTGTTATTGCAAATTGGGGTAGACAAAATCATTCACGAAATCATTTCTTGAATTCATTTTGAAACAAATTTTACCCGAATTTCCTCATGCGAATTTGACAGAAATAACATAAGTCGGTCTGAGTTAACAAACTCGTTTGAAAATTAAAATTAACAAAGCTGCAATCAAGTCTATTTTTTATACGAATACAACTCATAAAATCGATCATACTAACTGAAGATACACAACAATCCAATCAAGCGAATCGAACAGCTGGGTTTTAACATAGCTATTATGAATCAAAACCGCTCCATGATTCGGGCATGGATATCGTTTGCATAGGCTTAAATGAGAGTATTGTTTTCATACGAAATAGAGTCGTTCTTCCCAAATCGAAATCAAACAGAGTTGTATTCATGTTTTAGAAGATTACATGACACGGCATATTAAAAGATCGTAACGACTAAACTCACGAAATCGTTTCAAAAATGGGATCATCAAAACTCAATCAGGGTCGATGTGATCCGACCACAATGAAATCATACCAAATCAAAATATGATTGTGCTCTAAATTTAGAATGAAAACCTCATGTTCAAGTTGGATACAAACAAATTCAATTGCAAGCAAACCATCGATTTTGTTAACTTAACAGACAAACGAATCAAATCCAATGAAAATCTATCAGTGGCTAAACTGGGTATGAGCAAATCGTGTATCCAAATCGAAACTTGATTTATTTTTAGCAAAGCGAAAAAAATGTACAGGGTGAACAACATTATGACAGATCCATTTCGAATGATAGACAGAGCTATTTGAAAATGAAATTCAAATCATTATATTAATCCTGGTCATTCACAAAACTAAAATGATATCAAAATTCATACCTGTATGACGAGCAGACAGCTTGATCATGACAATTTGGAGTTGACAACGGCTGTGGCCGATTCAACATTCTTAAAAATGATGGAACCAGTGGTCCTCTGCTTCCTATTGGTTGCTTGAAGTTTGTCTCTTTGGCTGGTCAATACTGCAACTTGATTTTCCAATGATTGGATTTTCAATTGAAGTAGGGGAACGTCTATATAGTATCGTTCCAACCACAAATCACATTGGTCACAGGACGACTTTCCGGGCTTCGAAAGTGCAGGTGAGGGTTTGTTTACATTGTCGAGGGTTTCGTTAGGTAGTTTGATCCCAGGGTAGCTAGGATTGTTTCTTAGGCAAGGGGGAAGATTGGAAACGAAGTCATAAGGTGGCTCGGAGGACAGACCCTGTGAGTAAGGGTACTCACTGGCTAGGAATCGTTCTATGTCAAAGTCTGAATCCTCACTAAGGACTATGGGCTTCTGCTCAATACTAGGTTTAGGCTTATTTCTAGCCATTCTTGAGATAAGCCGAGCATTTTTTTTTGTTTTTCCATCAACAATAGGGTTACCTCTAAACTTTTTGCTCACTGACTTTTTTATAGCCTCAATCTTCTCAGTTATAGCGTCGAGTAAGTCAGTATCAGGGTCGATCGAAGTCTTAGGAGAGGGCAATAGGACATGGAAGGGTACTGGTGGCCCGACCTTGGTTTCATTAACCACAGTTTTGTCAATCTGGACAGGGTCTATATCATCAAAACCATTTCGAGCTATAAAAGCTCGCCAGCTATCACCGTAGAGACTTAAGTGATGAACAATGATAAGTCTGATTAGGCCATGGTGGAATAGGCTACTATAGGCCTTCTCCCTTTTAAACCTTTTTGACATTTTATACAGGCTACGCTGGAAGAAAAAGGGCATATTCAATGGGTATCCCATAAAATTCATTAACAAACGCAGGTGGTAGAGAAAAATGAGTCCATATCAACCCTCACAGGTCATGAATTGTTTGACCACCATCAAAATATCATGCCATCGTGGTTTAAGCGTGGAGATGGGCATACCTCTGTCACAGGATGTGACCTTTCGCGAGACGAACAGTAGCCGCCATGGCACCTCCTCGACCTTAGAATTTTTAAACCAACGTTGGCCCGAGGATGGTAACCCTATAGCAGAACTAATAAATTCCTCATTGATTTCCAACTGAATGTCACCCACATTGTCTCTACATCCATCAAAATTCAGGGCGAACTGTTGTGCAACAAATAAATTAAAACCTTCGAATCGTTGTACAAAGGTGAGCCAACCATTATCCTCTAAGTCTTTCCGGGCATTGTCGAATAGTAGCAAGGCTTGGCTACCGTTTGGCTCGATTCACACCACCAGTGCCATGGAGCCGAGTACATGGTAAGTCCAAGGTTTGGATCATAGCATACACAGGAGCAGAGTGCTCGAAGGGTTACCCGAGCTAGCAGGGATAATGGATAGGCATAAATGACATCGTGCGAAGGTGGTGGAGCTATTTGCTGGCCATGCATAATAGTTATTGCCAATGGTACAACCGTCGGCGCTTATAGTTGTTCAACCCACTATTGTATGGTTTAACAATCATTTCATTTGCCTGACCAATGAAACCAATGGTAAGTGTATTAATCATTTGCACAAGTAATGGATATACCATAGTTTTAAAACCAATCATACAAATTGAAATCGATACCAAGTGTTTAACCAATGTGACATGCGTTGTATCAATTCATATCAAGAGTTTAAGGGAGGTACCAATGCGTTTTGAACTAGGTGTCATATCAAATGAAATATATCAAGGGTTTAACCATAACACCTATATATCTTATGAAACCAATGTGCAAAGTAAATCAAATCAGATAACATGTAAATCCAACTGCCAATACATCGCAATTTAATGAAACGAACATACATAATCAGTCAAAGAATGCCCAATGAGTGCAGATCAAAAGGTCTTGCCAACTGTATAATGATATGCAAAATGTAAGATCAATAGGCATATCGACAAGAAGGATAACGACAGTTCAATAATGATTTTAATGCGATTTCGAAAGACCAAGTTTTCACACTTACAGTCGTGAAAACAAAAACGAAGGTAAATGTGCAACTGTCGCAAAAATAAAAGTGTCGTTTATTTGAAAATTACGACGAAAACAATTGATGTTTGCAAAACATTGGTGTAGGCAGCTTATAAGACAATGGAAAAATGTGAATTGGCTGCCAACAAATATACAATCCCCACTACCTTTGGTATGACTTTGGAGGGGTTATATCATCTATCTTACCTCATGTGACATCGTGTTTAGCCCTTGTATTAAAGGGGGGTCTCGATTGACTCTTACAAAACTAGACTTTCACACTCCCTATCATAGACTCTTATTTTTGTTTAGGCAGCCTTGAAAAGTTTCCTCTCCACACCTATTTTAAGGCCCTAAATCCTAGACTACTTGGTGAACCCTACAAACAAAAATCTAGTTGATTTTAGTGTTAATCGTTGATTTTAAGTGGCTTGATTTTCTTAAAAGGGTATGGACGTGCAACTTATGGTGTTTTCAAGAGACGAAAAAGAAGAAATAAAAGATTTAGAACATTTGTGAAGAAAGCAAACTACATTCTACAATTGAAAAATGGTTTTTAAACTTTGTAAGTGCAAACTTTTTTAAATATAGTCCAAGATCCTAAAATGCAAAAAGTTTCCTAGAATGCGCTTTTTGTTTCACAATGCAAATGAAAACTACTAAACTTTCAAGGAAATAGCGTAGAAGGAACTTTGGAAATGGAACTCTTTTCTTTTGTAATAAATAACCTATGCTACAACTACCAATTAAAAATTCATAACTAAATGCAACAACAACAAACAAAAAAATGATTTTTAAAAGCTTAGAAAAGAAAATCACAAGTAAATGATATTTTTTTGTTTTTCAAAGAAAAAACAAGGGAAAAGGAAAAACAAACCCAAGACTAACATAGGCCCTAAGCCAATGCTTGAATGCATGGATTGATTAGAATCCACAGGAGGATCTAACACTTATAAGTTCACCCTAAACCTTAAAAGCAAACAAAAGAAATAAAGAAACAACAAAAATTATTTACAAATGCAAGATAAACTGAGTCTTTAACCCAACCAAACACAATCAACAGAGACCGTGAAGAGTTCAAGAAGGCTTGAGAAGAAAAGAGATTCTTTCCAGGAAAGAAAAAGTCTTTTTAAAAACCCTTCCAAAACACAGAGAGGTGTGTTGTGCATGAGCAGCATGTGTATGTACGCTGGTTGTATACTATGCAGAATGTGTATGACAAGTATTATACTGAGGACAGAGCACGTACACCTCTGCAAGTTTTAAAAATATAAAAAGTTTTGGATAGACAACTAAGCAAGGGAGGCTGGTAGGCACCTAGAAGGTGACTAGAGACCCAAACTGACTCAGAAAAATAAAAAAGAAACTGAAAAATCAAATCAACCCAAAATCTCCCACTAAGACTCTAGAGAGACACCCTAGTGGAGTTGTCAATTATGTTATGGGGAAATTCCCCCTAAATTGGATCTAAGGAATAGGCAGAGCAATAACTCCCTTAAAAAACAGACTTATCTCTAATCTACCCCAAAAAAATCTAGACTAAGAGATAAGAGAAAGAGAGAAGAGAAGGTTAATGAGTGCACCTTGAATCCTTACAGTTGATGTAGACCTCTTCCACTTTTTTTTGCCTCTTAGATCACAGATATCCTCCCAAATATGACTTGTAACGGGTTAAGAATACAATGCAACAATGTATACAATCTCTAGTAATCACTTAAGAGCCTAAATATAGATATCAATGCTCAAATTAACAAGAACATGTACACATAGGGTTTTGGAATAAAGATAATCTCTTTTATCCAAATTCAAGATGAAAGGTTACAACCTTTGCTTGTGAACATCTCTCTACGAACCAAGACCAGGATCCTTTGTCATGGCACCAAGTGCATCAATCCCACAAAGAATTCTCACAACCAACATACCATCAAGGGAAAGAGGAGGTTGCATAGAGATAATGGCTGGAGGGGACGGTTGAGGCTCAAACTTAGAGAAAGATGCAAATCTTGGGCAATGAGAGGGAAAGGATTTTGGCAGAGTTTTCTTATTCTCTGGTTCATATGTCTAAATGACTCCCCAAGACCTCTTTTTATATGAGAAAAATATGGTTATTTGGTTTGGGGATGGGCTACAAGGGGTAAAATGGTTAGGAAACCCTCCATAGCCCGTAAACTCTGTCGAAATATGTGAAATTTTATATTTTTTGTAACTTTTGGAGATAAATGCGGGATAACTAGCATGCAACAAGCATATGTACGCAGGCTAACTAGCATGCAGCTCCCATGTGTACGCTGGCTATTAGTCTAGCAGGGCACATATATCCAAAAAATGGTTTTTTAGAAGGAAACCACAGTAGTATGTTTGGCAAAGTATGAAAATGGATGGGCCAATTTCTTGGATGCACAGATGTGGCATTTTTTAACTATAACACAAAGTGATCTTTTTTTAGTATCTTTTTTATTCAGTGGGAGTTGATGATCAATTGAACCTATTGTGATGCCTTGGAATTTACATTGTCGTCCCTCTTGTTGGAATTGCATGGTTAGGCCCTTAAATTCCATGAGGATAGGGTTGAGAGTGCATAACCATTCATCACCAAGAACAATATAAAAATTGCCCATGTCGATAGAAAACATATCATATTTCAAGTGGTATTGAATAATTTGTAGGCACACATTTTCACAATGCCCAACACATTTCATGGAACTGTCATTGGCAATCATGATTTGAAATTTTTTTACTACATAGATATAGCAATTGATTTCCTGGGAAATGTGATGATGAATAAAATTATGGGTGTTTATACTATCAACGAGGATTGTGACCTTCCTATGCTTATGTATCCAATGAGCTTGAGGGTTTAGGGAGTAGAGAAGCCCAAGAGGGCATGCGGAAAAATTAGTGGTTCAACTTCTAGTGGATCAGAGGGCATAGTAGGATCATCTGTCGGTGGTAGTTCTTCCACCAGGGAAACTTTGGCCTCATCATCAGCAAGATTTTTTTCCTTACACTTGTGCCCTAGGAAATATTTTTCATCACAATTATCGTAAAGAGGAGTGGCATGAGGGGTAGGATAGGTAGGTCGAGGGCGAGGAAGAAAAGAGGATTTTTAGTTTTGGGAAAAGAAAACTTGTTATGCTTCCTTGGCATGTTGAGTAGCTTCCAACCAAGTCTGGGGGTGAGCCATGATGACCTAGGCTTGGATTTCATCCTTTAGGCCATTGATAAAGCATTCTCTAAAGAAGGCATCAAACATGCCCTATGTTTTAAAATCCAAGTGCTCAAATGCGGTGAGAAAGTCTTCCATGGTACCAAACTATTTCAACTTGGTCAAACGGCCCAAATGGTGTCTGTCAGTGTCAAAGCGTTCATAAATTTTGGCCACAAACTGTGTCTAAGAAACATACCCTTGGAATGATTATTTACGCCATTCATAGATGATTTTAGCGGCGAAATTTCACTCATGGGCGAAATTAAGGGGCCTCCAATTTTTTATTGGGCGAATTTTTTGTATTAGAGTGATTTTTTTAAACTTATATCATTAGCCCATAATTTATTTTAGGGGAAAAATCATGTACAGGGTTAGCCCGTGTTTTTAGGATGGTTAAAGGAAACAAATTATATGTTTCCCCTAAAAATTGGAGGACAAGCTTCCATTAGCCAAATTTCTAGAAGTATGGGAATTTATGATAGCTTCTTCGCCCTGCCATTTGGTAAAATCGGGGTTTATGGTTTAATTCACCCTGATTTTGTGGTATGGGCACTAGGTAGCTAAAATCTTCCCTTTGCCCGATTTCCAAAGAACAAGGGTATTTCTGAGAGAATTTTGGCCCTCCCACCTGGTATAAATTGTATGGGATATTCCCATATATGCATTGGGTTAAAATCATAGATTTGTTACTTGTCTGGTTCGTGAGCCGCTGGTGGAGCCGCTTGTTCAGAGCAGCAGAAATTAAAATTTGTTACAGTTATCCCAACCTGCTCGGAAGGTGCCACGCGAGGCTTTGGCGGTGAATAATTACTAGGGTTTGTGTTCGTCTTGATAGGTATTTACCTGGTCCTTCATATCAGTGTGTTTCCTCATAGCAAAAAATTATGAATCATATTGGTAAAATTAGAACAATGCTCAGTTTTGTAACTTGACAGTTAGTCCATGGTTCTTTGAAAGTCTTAACAAGGCACAAACGAAAATCATAAGATAGTGTTATGGATTCATAGATTAAGTCATGTATCAACGATATTCTTAATTATATAGCTTTAGAAAAAATTAACGCCTTTAAATTATTTGATTACATGAGAATCACAATGAGGGAATTCAAATCGCATGGATTTTCTAAGCAATCAATATATCCAAGTTAGCTCTCATTCTTTAGACCTTGAAAACACTATTTTGTAATAGCTAGTATCATGTTACACCTTCATTGTGAACAAAATATCAATGGATATGTTGCAAACATTTATCAAGTGAGAGGTCCATTACTATGATTGCAATAAATTTGTGCTATTATTCAAATTTCAAAACTCATGGTGGAACAGGGAATGAAGGAAATTTGACAACTGCTCTAAAAGAATAGAGTCTATCCTAAGTAAATCTAAGCTCATGTAATGGTGGAACATCCTATATTCCCACCAAGGTTCAAGAATGGAGGCACATAGGGACATGCTTAGATACAGTTGGTGACTAGGGCCAAAATTTAAGGGGCAGTGAAAAAGGAATCACAATAGTTAGGAGGGTGTATAACGAATTTTTAAGTCTTTTAATTTTCTGTGCAAGACAAAAATATGATGTAAGACTTCACTGAAATATAGCCATCTTTTTTAATCTAGTGCAAGTATCCAGATCATAAGGTTACCCTGTTCTCTTGCACCCAACAGGTTACAGTAAAAAAAAATAAGTTGCAAGCCAAACCTTCTCTTTTTCCATTTTATATTTTAAATTGTAGGCCAATGGGGCTCTTGGAAGCATCTAGCCTTCCATGGGACAACTAGGAATTCCTCGGTTTATCTCAAGTCATTAAGGATGTCTCAAGGACATCAATGGCCAATAGTAAGGTACTTAAACTTCTGTCAAAAAATGATAAAAGCATGTTAGTTGAATCCAATTTATTTGAATGCAATGTTGATGTAAGTTCTCAGCTAAATCTCATCAGCATAACTCTCAGCCAATTAGAACAGTTCTAGTAAATCCCCAACCTTGCCTTGGTGAACACGAAGTAGAAAGTGATTTCTGATTAAGTCCCAAACTTGTCTTGCCTTGGTGAACATGAAGTAAAAAGTGATTTCGGATTAAGTCCCAAACTTGTCTTGCCTTGCTGAACATGAAGTAAAAAGTGATTTCTGGTTAAATCCCAAACTTGTCTTACCTTGTTGAAAATGAAGTAAAATGTGATTTATGGTTAAGTCCCAAACTCATATTTGAGGATCATGAAATATACATGGAACCATAGAAAGTATCCTTGTTTCAGAGTTGTTTTACCTAATCCGATGTTATGTCCTCAATGGTTTTTTGTTAATTTTTAGCTAAGCTAAGTTGAATGCATTTTCCTTGTACCGGGTTTCATTTTTGCATTTCTTAACTCATGTTTTGTTTGGACATGGTTTAATCTGGGTTACTGATTATTATTCTGACTATTCTACTCTTTATCTTTGTTCGACCTCTAGTAGTAAACCCTCCTAGTTATGGTGACTTAGAAATGTTCATCATTTGAGTCTAGGTCTAGTGCCCCTATGCTTTTAATGTCATAGTATGCAGAAATCTCACACAATATAGTAGTCTACCTATACATGATAAAATGTTTTGTTGTGACCTTGCTATTTTCTTTCTATTTGTCCATTAAAGCTTTGTATGGAGAGAATTGGTTTGGTTCTCTCTACATTTTGTCTTCTCCTTCATTTTAGGATAGAAATATTTAATATGCATTATATATCAAAGCTAAAGTTGCATCAATCATTGTAGAAAATGAGCATAGCAATCAACAACTTGTTATCTCACAATAAAAGTGACATTAATAGAATTGCTTACACAATCATCTCAAACAGGAGGTTAGAAGCCCAGGTCCTGACTGGACCTTTACTCACCAAATCAAGAAACTGACTTTTACTACAAACATTGCTAAAATGAATACATATAACAGCAATAACAAAATTTTGACACCTTGAGAAGGCTAAAACATTCAATTCAACTTCTACCTAAACTTGGAATTTTTTTACAGTATTCTTTATAGAGAAAGTCTGGCCACTCAAGCCATTTCAAGATATATGGTGAGAATATAATTCCAATAATGTGAAACATTATTGCCCTTCAGAATCACTAAATATTACTTAGTAGTTAGCTTGCCTTAGATGTTGCAACAACAGAGCACTGAAGCAACAAGGACTTCTTTATATTGTTTATGGATGTTCTAAGCGTGTCAAGGGATGCAACATATGAAATACGAATGCAATCATCATTGCCAAAGGCGTCTCCTAGGACAAGGACAACCTGCATTTATGACAAGCTTCAACACATCATCCACCTAATAAATAATAGACAATAGTAGTGAGAATACTAAAATTGCAAGTTATATAAATTTCAGACAACACTATGTTTTCCCCAACTCCTGGCCATGTAAAAATGAGTGAAATGATACTAGATAACTGTATCAACTCGAAATGGTCTCTGTACTATAATGAAAAGAAAAAAAAAAGTATCTATTTAAAATTACACATACTTGTGCCTTCTCTAGGAAAAAATGATAGAGAGCTTACGGGAAATCGATAACACTGAACCCTTCCACTTCAGTTCCATAGTAGGAACTAAAATCGGGAAATAAATAAAATGAAACCTTCATCAAAAGAAACTGATTTAGTAAAACATTTCAAAGTTACTCTTACAAGTGATAAGAAAATACAATATTTCACGAGATAGGTGCATAATCTAGGACATGTGTTCAAGCAAAACGAAGCATACCTGAGGCACTGATAATTTAACACCCTCCAAGGCTTGCAATCTTTGGACTAAGAAGTCTCTTCTCTCCTTATATTCTTTGACCATGGTAGACACTTCTTCACTACCAACATATCCCAAGCCCATAGCACCAACCCCTACTTTCTGAGAGATATTGCTAGCACCTGATGTGGTCTATAAGTATCAAGGACATTCCAACAGAAGCCTATAGTCAGCAGTTCCTAAATGTACATGAAGAATGTATTTTATGATAAAGAATTATATGGTCAAGGACCTGAAGGAGGAAATGAATATTAAGGGAGTAGTTAAAATAGGAAGGCAGTCTAAAATGAGTTCAACTGGTATGTCATAAATTTATTGAAGATGAATGTATGTTGTTCAGTAATCCAACAAACCTGGCTCTAGATTCTGGCACAAGCTGAAAAAAAGTGATTTGGTCCTACCAAGTATCCAAGTCGCCAACCTGTCATTGCAAAGGCCTGGGGGCAGGATACTTCAAATTTTATAAGGAATCTAACTTTGAATGCTTCATATCTTATCAATATCACCTTCACTCTACAGAAGCACCATTAACTCTAATCAATCTCCTTTTATTCATCACTTGTATCATCAAAAGTGTAAAAGGCAAAAGCTTCTTAAAGTTGTAGTTTTTCACCAAGTATAGTAGGGTAAGATGGGTTATTTTTTAAATCATTTACACTCTTAGATATCTCAAGAGATCCTTGCCACCATCCTGCAAACTCAAAAGGATCAAAATCAGTAAAATAAAAAGAGAGTTTTTTTTTCATTTTGGAGCAGTGCGACCCTTCTGAGAAATGCGACCCTTCTGTGCAGTGCAACCCTTCTATGTAGTGTGACCCACGGCGCAACCCTTCTGAGTTAAGGTTGGAAAATTCAACTTTTGGAGGCCTTCCCATGGGTATTTTCTCGAGTTTGATGGCTCGTTGGAAAGTAGACACGTGGGGCTACTTGACCTAGTCTCTAGAATTCAAAATGGACTCCTAAAAGTTGGTCAAAAACAACCCTGAACTGTCGCGACCCATTTGTTTGTTGGTGCAACCCATCTATTTCCTGGCGTGACCCATCTGTGGTGGTCGCTATGCTTTTGTGTATTTGGCAAAATTTCAAATTTTTTTAGTTTTGATCAAACCAAAAGGTTGTAATGTGGCATGTAAAAGAGTTATAATATGTAAACATGTTAAACGACTTACCTCTATCCATTTCTCCTTCAGCCTGAGAAATTATGGAGTGATAATAGGATCTCCATCTCTCTCTCTCTCTCCCCACTCAGCACCAATGCTTGTCTTCCCGATACAGCGAAAGAATCTCCCAATGAAGGAGTATCATGCTTATTAATATATAGAATATGTCATGATTATGAGAGATCTAATATTTATGGTGATTTAAAATCCTTAATGGACCTCTTCCTTGATCAAGATACCATGTGTTGAAGCCCCTAAGGGCTGATTTTTTAATGTCTATAGGTCCATTGTTATGGAAAAATCAGTAAAATTATGTATGTACATTGACAACATGATGTATGAGGTGCTTGCATTTGAAAAGTTCTTAATATTCTTTCCTATGGAGTTTTTATTTCTTTTAGTTTTCATTTAAAGATGATTGATTCGAATGAGAGGGATTTTCTTTGACGATTTCTCTTATTGCAATAGTTGTGGCTTGATGTTGACTTCTTATTTCATTTCTAATTATGAAACTATATAGGAATCTACAAAATGGATTTCTTTTCCTCTGTGAACTTGACTGATAATGATATCTCTAAGTTCAGACAGGAATTTACAAAATGGCTTTCTTTTACTCTGTGACCTTTAATGATAATGTTATATCTGAGTTCAAACTTCAAATGTCTTGTTTTTATTGGTAATATCTCCCTTTACTTGTTTTAAGAAACTTTAAAATTGGAGGATAATTTTTCTCATCTTCCATTTTTTCCCACAAGGTTCATATTTTCCCATCCTCTAGAGGTTAGATCTCTCTCTCTCTCTCTGTTACACATTATTTTGGTCACCCTAATGATGACTCTACAAGCATGTGTTCAGGCTCTCAAAACAATCTTTTACATGAGGAAAATGACTGAGTTCTTCCCCTACAAGGCATGTTTTTAGAATGACGTCACAGGCTGACAGTGGAAAACAGTGCAGAAATCCTTTATTTTCGTAGGATTCTCTATGCCTATCTCACGGGGTTTTCGCGGGCTTCTATATAGGCAGGGTGCGGTGGCGTTTGAAGCTAAGAAAAGTAAGAAGTTCACGAAGTTTCAAGAAGGAGAATCTTCTAGAATGTAAGGTGGCGTCTATATGGTTGTGATCCTACTGACTTCTCTGATTTGGTGGGATCACCCTCATCCTTTCAACTACTTCACCTTATCCTATATAATGATGGGTTTCTCATGGAAAAGGTTAAGCAAGATTGAGCAAAGAATTGTTGCAAGAATAGGCTAAAGATTGTGTGAAGGATCCTGCTACAACTGATGCTTGAGGCTTCCATTTGTCCATCAAGCTTTTGTGGACCATATTCATACAAATTCGGAGCAAGTGTATGTGTGTGTTGGAACAAAGGACCATCGAAAGGGAACTTGTGACATCAAGGAAATTTGGTTGTATTTTCCACTTTTACTTAATATGATATGGTGACATGTTTCTTTCCCATAAAATCATTAGCATTTTATTACATGACTCCTTGATCACGTGTTTAGGTTTTCATTGAATCTATTATTGTTGCTTTCACTTTGGTTGGCTTGTGTCATTACATATCTGATCTCACAAGAGGACCGGAGCGAAGCAAGGAAAACAAAGATATAAGGAAGCGATATCTAAAGGTATGTCATCCATTTATTCTTTGGTAGTAAATTCAATGATAGAAACTTAGGGAAAGCGTCATGTCCTGTCTTGTTTTTTTCTAGATTCAGGTGGATCTAGGGAGATTAGTTTATGTCCTCATTCACCGATTTATCCAATAACAAAATTGGCAACTCCACTGGGGATACGACTTGATTGTGGTTTTTTGTTGGCCATTTTCTTTTAGCCTATTCTTTTTACTTGAATTTGGTCTCTGAGTCTATGGGAGATCTAGTCAGACTCTCTAGATCTGAAAGTTCACTTAGATCCTTTACCCTCTTCTCAAAATTTCTTGGTTTACAGACACTTCCACACTGTACCCTATGCATAGCCTGCGAAAACCTTAAATTTCCGCGCCCTAGCTATTTGCTTCAGTCCAAACTTTTTGCACCCTATCTATTTATGTCTTGCAGAAACTTTGTTAGAAAAAAAGGACCACGGAGCAATAAAATAAAACAAATGCGAAAAAAAAAAACAGAAGATACACAATACAATAGAGACACAGATTTACGTGGTTCACCCAGTGTGGTCTACATCCACCAGAGAAATTTCCAGGTGCTTCTTTTATTATTATCTAGCAATTGAAGGGATACAACCTACAGCAAAACCCATTGTAACGTCCTCTTCTTTCTCTCACAGTCTCCTCTCTCAGAATACAATACTCGCCATAATGCATAGCCGCAATACATTTCCCTCATAATAGAGGGTTGTCTTCTAGGGAAAAAAACCCTAACATAATTTCTACCATTAGATCTGCGACCTTATAATGAATGGTCCAGATTTACAATGACATTACAATATACATTTACAAGGCAATTTTTCCTTCGGAGGCTCACTTGCCCCTGAACCCCCCAGCCGGGGGGATAGCCCCCCCGGACCCCGCAGAGGGGGTACCCCCCCTCTACACTCCTCCGTGTGGAAGAGTGTACATACTTATGGGGTGTAAAGTCTTCATGGGGTATAAACACAGCTGAAATCAAGGACCTCTGAATCAGGAAGATAATCAGGCTCCAAAACCAACAAACTTTTGATTTCCACACGGTAATATGATATTAGGTTGCAGTGACGCCTATGAAATTTTTTGAATTGGGTCTTAGCCTCTGTCGATGCCTAGTTTTTCTTTAATCAGCTAGGAGGAACTTTTAATGCCAACATTTGACTGTTTTCTGAATGTTTAAGTTGTTGTTGATTGGTTTTCGGAGATCGAACACCTCTCTTAGTCATTTTTCCAGTTTTTTTTTTTTTATTTTCATCGACAAGGGTATAATCTCTGATTTCGTATCTGAGTGCTTGTTCGATTAAAAGTCTTTTGATTGGATTTGAAGTTTTGGATTGATCACATGTTCTGGATTGCTTGATGATTGGGAAGTCATTTTTCATTTGCATTTGGAGAAACACTTTCTTGTCATTTTCACTTTTATCTTCATTGAAAGTTTGATTTGGGTGCTTGTTAAGTGTATAGATTTTCTTGGATTACTTGTCATTTCTTTGTCATACCCCTGATTAGGTTTTAGAAAGGAAGAATTTAAAGTCACTTATTCTTTTAAGTAATCATACATAAGAAAGTTTATTGCATTCAAAAGAAGAGAACATTGAGAAACTTCATTGTTTATGGTTGTTTGCAATTGTGTTCATTTAAGAAAAAGAAAGTATATTTTGTAGCTCAGATCATTCCAAAAATACCTTCTCCCTCTTGTAGATAGAGTTCATTGAAAGAAATTTTGCATCATTCATTTCTATTTTCATAGTATTGGGTCAAGGTCTTACACAACATTGGTTTCATTCTTGTCTCCCTCTTGAGTAACAACAGCCTCTAAAAAACATTATGAAATCTAAAACTCAATTAGTAACTTTTATTTTCTAGGGCTCTTTTACACCAACATTAGCTAGACTAGAGCTTTGGAATAGGCTGTGAGACACACTCTCCAAATCACAAAACACACAATAGCATCTTGTGATAGGGAGTGTCCAAATCCATTTGCAACATTTTTTCCTGGGAAGCCCTTCTCACACAAGGGTCAAACCTGAGGTCACATTGAGATTAGCAGAGTTACTCACCTTACTTTGTTGGTCTCGGTGTAGAGATTGCACATATTATGGGGGTCGCTTGAAGGTATACCCACAATGATGAGTGGAAGCCTCTCGGGTTGATTTCAGGCTAGATACCATGCCTTTGCACATGGATCGGACTGTCGATTGTTTCCCCAGGCATCACTGTTGTTCTTGGTAGCCTTAGTTTCCTATATTCTTAGGGTCTTACACGAGGTGATTGTGGAGGGGAAATTATTCACAGTACCTGGAATTGACGTTGGCCAGAATCACTCGGGATCCTTGGAGGGTATACCCACGATTATGTGTGGGATTTTGCACCAAGGTGTAAGTCCGTTAAGAAGGTCGTCAATGTAACTTTTCCGCCCGCTTTGTCCTAGCTCCTTCTTATCTTGAATTCATGACGTTGGATTTCATCACCAACTAGTGACTTCGAAATAAGAAGGTTTTGTTTGCTTGGTTTGATTCCTAGATTTTATTAGTGAGTTTTGTTCATTTCTATAGTTGGCCATAGATTTTTTCCATAAAATATTTGGTTCAGCCAACATTGACCCTCCACGTCGTTCACGTAGGATGCAAGGACTACCTATGGAAGATCCGAAAGTTTCTGAACCCTTGCTTCCTAACCCACTGGAGGGCTCTCCTCAACAGAGAGAGGTCCAGGATAACATACCATCCCAAGAAGAAATAATTGACTCTTTAGACAATTTTCGAATTGTTTCTGATTCTCTAGATGCCTTCTAAATACCTCCTAGATACGAGAGACGTATTCTCCAACTGAATTCCTTGGGAGAACTTGTTTTTGACACTTCTGGAATACCAACCAGACAGCTTACAGGCCTGGAAAATGAGGATCATTTTTGGACTGTTGACATATTTCGAACCTTGGCTACAGTGCAGGACCGTTACGGCTCGGGGGCGGGTGTTGATATACCTGGCTTCTCTGAACTACCTGAGACATCGGCTACCTATACGATACCTCTAGATCACTTTGCTAGTACAACGTTTTATCCTTTTGTGGGTTTAGACACACAGTCCATTGGTCCTATATCGACCATTCCTCTTCATATGGCCCATTCCACAATGGTCCCACACGCTATGACCATTCCTACTAGGAATACGCTAGTTACCCAAGCTCCCATTGGTACACCACTTTCCTCTAAACCTATCTCGTCTCTTCCTCATGGGTACAATGCTTTAAATACTTCTATCCCCATTCCTACTCAAGTTTCTTCCAGAGCTTCTGGAATTTTTACTCCTCCTGGGTACAATGTTGCTTCCGGTTTCATTTTGACACGTTCCCAGGTCCCCTCCGGAGGGTCTTATCCGCCTTTTATGGGAGGATTTGGCCCAAATGGATCCCATCCAATTGGAGGCTCTACTCCATCATTCACTTCTAATTTTCAGATTCCTATTGGAGGACAATATAACACTAGGGCGCAAACTCAATTTGGAGGTCACAACCAAATTGGAACACCACCCCCGCTTGGAGGACAACCCTCGCTTGGAGGTTATACCCCACCTTATGGACAGAACATTCCAGGATCATTATCCCAGTATTGGAACCTTCTCATCCAGGGAAATCCACAATCATCTTGGTGGAAACAACCTCAAGTTAGCTCCTTCATACCCCCTAGTTTGGGCTAGTCATATCTTGGTTCTTCCAATCCCATTTGGGGTTCAAACGTTCAATCTAGTGTCTCTTTCCAAGGGAACATCCCTAATCAGTACAACCCTATGGGCTACATGCCTCCACACTCACATTCGAATCTGTTAGGAATTTCACCTCACACGCAAACTGCTTACAATCCTATTGGTATACCGATTAGACTCCCTCCCCAAAGTCACCAGTACCCTCACATGAATAGACAGTTACCCTTTTTAGCCACTTTGGATCTTCCTGACTTGTCTAGAATCTTGAATGACCCCATCCTGCATTCTCCCCATTGGCCCATTATACTGGCCAAGCTACCATCCGACATTCCAAAATTTGATGGTAAACCAGGAGAAGATCCAAACAACCATGTCATGACTTTTCACCTTTGGTGTTCGTCCAACTCTTTGATGGACGATTCCATTCGGTTACGAATATTCCAACGAACTCTTACGGGTTCGGCTGGAAAGTGGTACATAGAATTACCATGAGGATTCTTCACCAACTTTAATACCCTAGCCATGGCTTTCCTCACACATTACCAATTGCCCATTCGTTATGAAACAGGATCCAATATTTTGAGTTCCTTCAAGCAGAATTTGGCCACTCATATCTCTGATCACATCCATGAGTGGAGAAGAAGACGATGTTTAATCAAACTCGATCTTCCCGATCAGTGATTAGCATAATGGTTCACGAAGTCATTCGTGAATGAAATATCTCGTGACATTTCCATGGGTGGAGTTGTCACATAAGAACAGGCGATCAGTCGTGCTCAGTACCTCAATCTCGTTTTTTCACAAACAGGTACTCTTTACAACTTGCTCCTTGATGCACCTCATCCTTCTACCACTGCTACCTCGACTACCCCGACTGCTTCTCATGCAGCTGAGGGTGTGATTGGCACTTTCCATGCTCAACCTCAATCTACACAAGCCTCTACCACCAATCCCAAATCCACTGCTTCTAATGTTCAAAATGCTTTGAATCCTACTCCTTCCACCAACAAAACCTCTGAGGTTAACTCCGTTCAATCTACCCCTGCCAGAAAAAATAAATCTAAAAAAGGGAAGGGTGAGAATAAGGAGGATAAAAATAACCAGCAATCTGAGAAAGCCAAAACGCAACCTGCTAATGAAAAGGATAAGCACAAACCCCGATACCCTTTCCTTATCTGTGGTGATGATCACTACACAAAATATTGTCCAAGACGGGTCGAGGTTACTAAGTTCCTTCAAGGGAACGTGAAACCTCCCACGTTCGTTTTGTCCCAACCTTTCCCTTCTCAACAGCAGGCCCAATTGTTCCTTCACGACCAACCCTCTCCCTCCACTACTTCTTATGTACTTATGTGTACTGGTGATTCAAAAAAGAATGGCGTTACACTTACCACTCGAGCTAAAGATTACTCTTCCTCAAAGGAGAAAGTTGACGATATACCACCTTCATTGGTTCAACAGCCTCCCTCAACTTCACCTCCAAATAGTCCTCTTCATCTCGAATGACCGGCTCTCGATACAGTTCTCCACCCTCCCCCAAAGGGCGTTGTTCGAAAGTTTGCCCTCAATCCTCATGCAAGTGCTACTCAGAACTACAGTATTGTAGAAGATATGGCGCAAGCACCCTCCGTGATGTCAACTCTCGAAGTCCTTCAAAGTTATCCCGCTCAACGGAAGGCACTGTTAAAGGCTATTGGTGGAATTGATCCTACGGATACGAATTTGATAATTTTTGACCTAGAAGATCACATTCCAAGGCTACCCCCTCAACTAGTGTTTCAGATACAAGTTGTCATCGAGAACAAGAATATCTATAGAACCGTTATTGACGAGGGTGCCTCGACGTGCATAATCTTTGTTGCCTGTTAGAAATCCATTGGCTCTCCTCCCTTAACTGAATCACACAACACACTTAAGGCCTTCAATGGCTCTGGCTTTAAACCCTATGGTGTACTTCCCTCGTTGCCTATTACGTTAGAAGGCAAATCGGTCAACGTTGAAGTTGAGGTCTTTGACGCACCTCTCGACTACAACCTCTTACTTAGCCATAGTTTGATTGATTCCATGCATGCAGTTGTATCTACTCTTTTCCATATAGTATGTTTTCCACACCAGGGAAAATTTGTTACAGTAGATCAACTGGCCTTTTTTAACTCCGATGCTCATACTAGCAATGTACCCTTCATTTCAAAGACACCCCCTGGGTATGAGAATGTCAGTGTGGGTCTATTAAAAGACTTGACTTTGATGGGTACTTTTCCCATCCCACCACCCGATTTTTCACCTCCTTTGCTCACCTCGATCAACATGATTTCCATCTCTGTTCGCAAAACCCCCGCATCTTCTAACCCATGGATAATACCTGAACCTGGTGATTGTCTTCGCTATGGTGACTAGATGTCTTTAAGTCTGGTTGAATCCTCTTATCAATCCATTCAAATGGAAAACCCTTCTACTCCCTCTCTTGGTGATTCATCTCCTGATCCGTTCCATGGTATTTTTCCTATGGATGAGATGATCATGTCGATTATGTCCATAGAAGACACCCCATGGGAAGATGGGCATCATCGTTCCATCCTCTTCCTGGAACAACATACCTTAGAGAGTTACCAACGGATCTCGACTCCGTCGACGATTTTTATCGTTTCTTTTGTTCCTGAGTCCACACGCGATGTGTTATATGAAGGGAACTTGAGTAATATCTCACCCACCATCCCCCTCGACATATCCATTAAACCTGGAGTTGTCAAAAATGTTCACATCGGAGCTTCGTGTTCCACTGATGAGGTTTTCATTTATAAGTCCCTCTTTCAATAGTTTTGTGACATCTTCACATGGAGCTATGAATATATGTCAGGGATTGACCCCGATATTCTTGTACACGAAATTAAGACTTACCCGGGTGCTAAACCCATCCGGCAGAGACTTTGCCCGGTCCACCCTCGTAAAGCAACTGCTATCAAGCTTGAGGTCGAGAAACTTCTTAAAGATGGCTTTATTTATCCTGTGGCTTTAACTAATTGGGCATCCAATCTAGTTCCGGTTAACAAGAAACAAGGTGTGATCCGTGTCTGCGTTGATTATAAGGATATCAACAAAGCTTGTCCTAAGGACAACTTTCCCACCCCCTTCGTTGACTAGATCATCGACAATTGCACCGAGAGTGAAATATTCTCTTTAATGGACGATTTCTCCAAATATAATCAAATCAACATCTTGCCCACGGATCAATACAAAACTGCTTTCATTTGTCCTTGGGGCACCTTTGCCTACCAAAAACTACCCTTCGATTTAAAGAACATCGATGAGACTTTTCAACGTGTCGTGTCTTACGCTTTTCACGATATCAATCACATTGTACAGCCATATCTAGATGACCTGTCGGCGCATTCCATGCATCGTAGTGACCATCTGGAACACCTCTGAGCCATTTTCCTTCGTTTTCGGTTCTATCATATCTGCTTAAACCCACACAAATGTGTCTTCTGTGTGGAGTTTGACCGACTTATAGGCTTTATTGTATCATGTCAGGGGATCACGGTAGATCCTTTGAAGGTCGAGGCAATCCTCAATCTCCCTCCTCCTTCCCCATTCTGCCAGCTTCAAAGTTTGCAAGGGAAGGCAAACTTTTTACGTCGTTTCATCCCAAACTACGTTGAATTAACGCTCGGATTTACTCGACTGCTGAAGAAAGGTTATGATTTCCTATGGGATACCACTTCCAACAAAGCCTTCGAAGATTTGAAACTAAATTTAACCCGTACCCCACTACTTTTCCCACCCGATTATAGTCGAGATTATTTCCTTTATCTAGTTTCTTTGGACTCTACCATTTCCATGGTTCTAGTCCAAGAAGATGATTCACATGACGAGCATGTCATTTATTATTTGAGTCGGAGTCTCACGACTATCGAAGCCAAATACTTACATGTTGAAAAAATGGCTTTGGCAGTTGTTCAAGCTGTCCAACGTTTCCATCATTATATCCTATTATGCAAGACCACTGTAATTTCTGATTGCAACCCTATGAAGCACATTCTTACATGCCAATTGCTAGGGGGAAAATACTCCAAATGGATAGTGATTCTCCAAGATTTTGACTTAGAGTTCGAATTCGCTAAGTCTAAGAAATCCTTAGTGTTTGACGAACTGATATCTGACCTTCCCTGCACTGAGATAGAAAATGTAGCAAAGGATTCTTTACCTAATGAATCTCTTTTTCTGATCAGTTCTAATGACCTTTGGTATGGAGATATCATTATTTATCTCCGGACTCAGACTTTTCAGCCCGATCTGTCTAGCATTGACCATCTTCGTATACGTTACCAGGCCCATCAGTATATTATCCTCGGGGACACTCTTTATCACCGTGGGTTTGACTCTATTTTTCGACGATGTCTCGCCTATGAAGAGGTTGAGAAAGCATTGAATGACTGTCATTCTGGAGCATGTGGTGGTCACATGTCTAGGTATGCTGCTGCCCAAAAGATCTTACGAGCAGGGTATTTTTGGCCTTCTTTATTCAAAGACTGTATTATTGTCATCCAAAAATTCCATGATTGTCAAACATACAACAACAAGATACGATCTCATCCCGCTCCTTTACACCTTGTGGTTTCTGTTGGACCTTTCGCAAAATGGGGCATTGATTTCATGACATGTAACCCTCACTCGGTCGGGGGGCATGGATACATCATCGTAGCCATGGATTATTTCATGAAATGGGTCGAGGCGATGCCTACATTCGATAATACTGGAAAAAATGCAGCCCTATTAATATTCAATCATATCATCACACGATTCGAAATCCCGCAAGATATCGTCACCGATCACGGTAGCCATTTTCGAAATTTCATGATGTCCGAGCTTACCGAAAAGTTGGGTCTTCGACATGAAAACTCAACCCCCTACTATCCACAGGCCAATGGCCAAGTTGAAGCATTAAACAAGGTTCTTATCACTATGATTGACAGATAATAGGAATTCACAAGACAAGTTGGCAGACGATGTTGTTTTCAGCATTATGGACCTGTCAGACATCCATGAATTCTGCCATGATATTTACGCCTTTTCAATTGGTGTATGGTATCGAAGTTGTTCTGTCGATTGACATGAGATATTATCGTTGAAGCTAGCCATTAAACTTCTCCCAAACACCTCTATCGAGGAAGAACATATTTTGTATCTGATGCAATTAGACGAAACTTGTCGTGATGCCACCCTGGTTATTGAAACCCAGAAGAAACGCATAAAATCCCAATACGACAAACATGTCAAGCCTCGTGTTTTCTCCAAAGGTGATCTAGTTCTCCTCCTTGAACAAGATCATGATTTAATAGGGGCCGGAAAATTCGAGGCTATGTAGCGTGACCCTTATATCGTCAAACGAGTGTTGGAGAAGGGAGCTTATGAGTTAGTAGATTATGATGGCATTCCTTTGAGTGAACCCAGAAATGGGCTATACTTGAAGAAGTACTATGCTTAGACCATATTTGCATGAGTGCTTGTATTTTTACCGTATCATACTCTTGTGTGCTACTTTTGTGTGATTTTCATTATTTGGTTTTGACCCCCAACTGCTTACCTTGCGTTGTGCTTGGTTTCCAGATGTCGGCGTCTTTGCTACCCTATATTGGCTTCGCCGATGGTGCTAGTCGTAGTACTCATAACCTAGCTTATGCTGCTTGGGAAATCTACGCACCCACAAATGAACTTATCATTCTGCAAGTTGCTTGCCTCGGTCGTGCAACCAATAATATCGCAGAATATAGTGCAGTCATTGAATTGTTGACTGATGCTATTTCACTTGGGATTCGCCATCTCGTTGTACTACTTGATTCACAGCTAGTAGTTCTATAGTTAAGTAACAACTATACTATTTGAAGCCCTACTTTGTTACGGGTTTATTTAATAATTCGCCTCTTGAAACGTTATTTTGATTATATTGAGTATCAACACATTCCTAGATGTCTAAATACGTTAAATGATGCATTAGCTAATTATGTGTTAGACATACATTTGAGACATTTATAAATCCAATCACACATCACATGTTGTATATAAAGCAAAGTAAGACGATAGAAGCCTCATGTGTATATATAACGATAAAAAATTTTTACAAAAAGGTGTTTTCCATCCGAAGACCGAAATATTAAAATATGAAGCCCATGGCTTGTACAAAATAGCATCATGGATGCTTCTTATAGTAGCATACTAATTCCCATGCTACCCTACGAAGTAGTCGACTAAGTGAACCAGACACACCCACAGTAAGGCACTGATAACGCCTCGGAATCACGTCGATCGAGATGTTCGGGATGTCTATTGTTAAACCCTCTAGATTCTGCTCGACTGCCTCATAATCCGCAGTGTCCCATCCTACTACTACAGATTCTTCCCCTCGTCTCTGAATGGGGGATGTGCCCGGAGGACGGTGTGGCCCTACATCTACATGGTCAAAATATTAGACTAGTCATTGGATAGAGAGCATAAAAAACATCTTATATTATAAAAATTCAAAAAACACCATAAAAACAAAATGTTTTTCTTACCTAGGTCCCCCCACTGAAAACCCTCAGGTAGAACCAAATTGGGGTCACCTCAAAATTCCAATTCGACATATGTGTAATCATCTATCGTCAATATTTGAGGCCTCAACCAGTCAAAGAATGCATCATTGTATTTGATAATGGGGCCCGCTACATGTCGATCCATGAGATCTCACCAGCTCTTCATCCTCGGATCTCGTGGCGTTGGTATACCCCACTCTACCTATAGGCATAAATGAGGGACTCTTTCTAGAAATAAATACACCAAAATAGATCCATACCTGAATTGCTTCAGGTCCCCATTTTTTCTTTTGGTTAGTTGTGTCTTCATACTTTGAAGAAGACCATCACACCAGTTGAACACACGAGGTTCTGTGCATTCCACGGCATACTGAAAATAACTTTGGAGGGCCATGTGCAGAGACACACTTCCTGCCATACGCGCAATGGTAAAAATAATGGTCTGGAGAGTTAAATCTCAGACACCTCTGATGACTACCTTACCTTTGCATCTCTCGGTCTCGGGTTCACAGTACCAACGGATGTATTCACTCATCGGTAGGCCACCACCTTGACCTCCTTTTAAGGTCACACATGCTCCACGATGGGATAACCCTGTCAAGAAGTAAATGTATTCAATATCCAAGGAAATAATGTGGACACCCACACAAAACACCTATTGGTCTACATCCCACATGTGGACCAGGTATTATAGTAACCTCAATTGGGCTCTCATGCCATGGATTTAAAAAAAAATTAACAATCCGCACTATCGAAGGGAATTGATAGTGCCTGGATCATTCAAGACCATGAAGGCATCATCCTCATGTTCCCATTCTCTCCACTCCAACATTTTGGCAATCAAATACCTGCATGGAGATGAGAAAATGAAGTTATCATCTTCAATCGTTACTTTTGAAACTCTTTTTTGGTCAAATGCATGCACAAATTTTTTGGGTTTTCGGTCGCCGCGGATGAAGTTTTAGTACAGTGCGGGGTTTCCACAGGTGAGCCATAGCGTGCCTGCGGAAATCATTGATTTCTGCAAATCTCGATACTAGTCACCTGCGGCGGCCCCAGCGTGTTCCTACTGACCCAAAAACTACCTTTTAACCATAATAAATGAATTTCAATCCATTGAAAAAGGAGAGGATGACGAGCTTACCATGTTGAGGAAGGTCGTTTCCTTAATGGTCACGTGTGCTTCTCGCAATTGACAACCGAAATATGAGTTAAAAATGGGGTTTCTAGACAAGTTTTGAATGAAATGCAAATGAAATAGCAATAAGAGGTTTTACCCCTATTTATTTCACTTTTTTCTTTTTCTAATAATATTTTATATTATTTTAATGCATTTTATCATAACCTAAAGGTCTAATGGTCTCGTGAGTCTTTTGTTTCTCGCAGATGGAAAGACTAAGGTATCAAACAGTGTAGTATGGATGTTTTTCTTGATTCACTTTTCTGTTCGTTACAGATACCAGTACTTTTTAGGGTTTTTCAGAAAAACCTCGAGCTCACTCTTTGTTTGTTCTCATGCTTGAAAATCAATGAGAACGCAACCGAGTATACTTTTGTCATTTTTTCATACTCGTCATGGAAACACGAAAAGAGAAACCCATGGAGTGTCCTTTAAGATATTTTCACACTCCATAAAAATGAAAATATTGTCGAGCGACCTTGTTATTTTCACGCTCGTGAAAGTATTTGAAGAAAACATTCGATGGGCGATAGTTTATCACTTTCGGTCTCATCAAATTACTTTACGAAAAATGAACTGAGAGAGTTCTCTTTAAGTGTTTTTCAGACTCTATAAACATGAAAACCCTCGTGTTTTCTATCTTTGGACTCGTTAAACAAACATTGAAAGACCCACATGGGACCGAACCACTCCTTCTTAGGGTTCGTTAAACATATTCCAAGGGACTCGTCCAAAGGATGAGCTTACATCAACAAGCATATCTTATCCTCCTCAAGCTTGCGTAAAAATAAAAAGGTACTCGCCAGAAATGGTGGGGGAAAATTTGGGAAAGAAATGTGTCTCTATATCCGTGTTAGTGGCAGTACTAGTTGCTCTTGAACATGACACCCCCCTTCATCATTTGAATCCGAGTTGGGAAATCCATTTGTCTCTTGTCTAACCTTTTGCAAGTCCATATCTTGGGTTTTCTTTGAGTCAATGCTGCCAAGACCATTGTCGTGTCATTCATATGTTCAGGAGAAGTCCAAACAAGCCCCTCTTTCAAGTCAGCCATCTGCAACTATCAATTCCTACCATGTCGGCCTTCCCTCTGTCAATTTCAAATCATTTTCATACTTTGATCTACCCTAAATCTATTACTTATTTCGTGTCATTGATGGGGGATACATCAAGGCCCTCTTGTGATGAGTCTTTTCCTCTCGACTTCAACTCATCATCCAGGAATGAGACCTAGAAATCATTTTAGTACCTTAGAGACTGCATGCCTCAATGGCAGGTTTCTTTACTTTCAACAGTGGATTCACATCATTGGTCCCTGATCGGAAAATTCCCTCAAGTGTTCGACTTCAGCTCATTTATTCACATTTTTTGGATTGTACTAAGGTACCTTGGGAGTCATTGGCATCAATGGTGATTTCCCTCGCACTTGTTAATGGTTTTCATCAATGACCGTTAATCAAGTGGTTTCTACCATGTTCGACTTCAGCACCTGTAATCGCATGGTTAGATTCGTACTTACGGACGACGGGATTGAAGACCCTGGATCTCATCACCTTGGTCCAAGTTGTGATGGAGTAGTTACGATTTGTATTGACACATAGATCCACTTTGTATGTTTCATGGCTATGTCCTGATTTCAAGTTTGTTAACACATAGATCCACAGTGTATTCTTGGTGGCTATGTATCGTCTTGATGACATGGATCCACCATGTATAATTGGTGGCCATGACTTACATTTATGAGTCAAATCATTTGTAGTCTGAACATGGGAATTCCTACCTCATAGATGGTATAATATTGTGCAAATGTTTGTTTGTTTGCAGGTTCTTGATTGGTGCACTCCTTGTTCCCAACACACACACGCATTTTACAAAGTATTTCGACTGTCATGAGTTTCAGCCTCATGCTTTGGGGGGCATTCTGTTACACATTATTTTGGTCACCCTGATGATGACTGTACAAGCATGTGTTCAGGATCTCAAAACAATCTTTTACATGAGGAAAATGACTGAGTTCTTCCCCTACAAGGCATGTTTTTAGAATGACGTCATAGGCTGACAGTGGTACAAAGTGCGGAAATCCTTGATTTCCATAGGCTACTCTGTGCCTGGCTCGCGGAGTTTCTGCAGGCTGCTATATAGGCAGGGTGCAGCGACATTTGAAGCTTATAAAAGGAAGAAGTTCACAAAGTTTCTAGAAGGAGAATCTTCTAGAATGTAAGGTGGCGTCTATATGGTTGTGATCCTATTGACTTCTATGATTTAGTGGGATCACCCTCATCCTTTCAACTACTTCACCTTCTCCTATATAATGATGGGTTTCTCATGGAAAAGGTTAATTAAGAAAGATTGAGCAAATAGATGTTGGAAGAATAGGCTAAATATTGTGTGAAGGATCCTGCTACAACTGATGCTTAAGGCTTCCATTTTTCCATCAAGATTTTGTGTACCATCTTCATACAAATTCGGAGCAAGTGTATGTGTGTGTTGGAATAAAGGACCATTGAAAGGGAACTTGCAACATCAAAGCAATTTGGTTGTATTTTCCACTTTTACTTAATATGATACGATGACATGTTTCTTTCCCATAAAATCATTAGCATTTTATTACATGACTCCTTGATCATGTGTTTAGGTTTTCATTGAATATATTATTGTTTCTTTCACTTTGGTTGTCTTGTATCATTACAGATCTAATCTCACAAGAGCATCGGAGCGAAGCAAGGACAACAAAGATATAAGGAAGCGATATCTAAAGGTATGTCATCCATTCCTTCTTTGGTAGTAAATTCAATGATAGCAACTTAGGGAAAGCGTCATGTCATGTCTTGTTTTGTTCTAGATCCAGGTGGATCTAGGGAGATTAGTTTATGTCTGCATTCACTGATTTATCCAATAACACTCTCTGGGGAAAATTGTCTTATATTACAAACTAATGAAAACGATATGTCCAGTACAATAAGAGGATTTTCTCCCTTCTATGCAGCCATGAAATGGGAGACATCATATTTGATAGAGCCACATAATTTGCAATTTTAATTTAATGTGGTTTTTAACAATGATCTAAATTACTAATACATGCAACAACTTATGGAAGACCATACTCCCCCAATCACATTTACTACCTTCAAAGGCAGATTTATATTGAATGGATTGGAGCAAGAGATGGTTTCTAGTCTAGGTATATCACTAGAAGAGCCAAGCAGCTTAGGAACACAAATATGAGTAAGTCAAAAGAGTTGATCCTGGTTGGAGAGACAGCAATAGAGAGAACAAATGAAGATAAATGTCTTGACTTCTTGCATAAGGATCCAACATAATTGCATTCCTTTCCATAAGGATCTGACAAAGCTGCATTTTTAAAATATATACATGAGTTCCTTTTCTTTTTCCATTGCATATGGAGGCATTATGTTAATCCTATTTGAGCTACACATATTTTCACTCATAGAATAAACTCTACAACTAGAAAGCTGGAAATTACTCAACCTCCAATCAAAACTACGAATCTTTCTATCCTTAAGATCGGGATTATGTATGGAATCTTCAAGAGTACAGAAACTGCATACTAAAATAAAATCAGAACAATAGACAGAAAGATATTAAATATGCATAATTCAGCACTCTATAAAGTATGAAAGAAAACATATTTATGTTCCTAAATCACACAGCTTTATTCCTCAAAAACAAGAATTACAAGAGCAATATTCTCAAAGCTTGGATTATCTAACTCTTAAATTTTGTGTATCAGTGAACCACCCTCGCTTTCTCTTATAAACCAAGAAAAGAGAGGTTACAATAAAACCTAGCCACCCATGTGATGCACCTCCTTTCAAAAGTTAAAACACTAACCCTAATGCATCCTCATGCATTAGTTTGCATACCTAGTGAAATGTGCCCAACTCCAAAAGAAGAAAATACATGAAAGCATGCGAGAATATCTCTCATTGATGCACCTATATAATCTGGAGTTTTGTGCCCTCCTAAATATATAACAACCTACACATGCAATGCAGCTTAACTCCAATGAGAACCGTGCCTTCTAGGAATAGAAAAATATTCATGCAAAGTGCCTCCATGCATTGGGAATTGTGCCTTTTAAAATCTGAAACATGCATGTTGTGTGTAGATTCCCTACACAAATGGATGCCTCTATCTAATTCGACACCCCATCCCTCTAAATAGAAGCAATCAAAGCTACACGTCACAAGAAGGTTGGAATGGATCTTCGGTTATACTCCATTGTTGAAGGAGAATCACTTAGGAGCAATGGGTAAAACTTTTAACTAACATATAGCCTCTGTTTTCTATATACCAACAAGTTTGTTTGCATGAAGGGATTGAAGATTTTGATAAAACTATGCAAGAAAAGAAATGCTAACAAAATCTAAAACACATGAAATAACAATGGCACACACTCATTACACAAATATTTACTCTGGAAACAATTAATTGGGAAAACCAGCCTAACCGAGAGACACTCCTCTCTCTCTCATTGTTTAACTTCATTGTTTACAATACAATATTTATGTATTCCATAGCATCCAAAAACCTATTATGTTAACCTGGATTTGATTACAACTTTGATTCCTTAACTGTCATTAGTTTACAGCGGGTTGAAAAAATATTGGTCGAAAAAGCACAATATAGACCAAAATGGACCACCTTCGCTTTGGGATGAGATTGAGTCTAACTACAAAGAGTACAAAACATGTCCCGCATCCTCCCACTCGTTGTATTTTATGCAAAAATGGGGGGAATGGGAAGGATTTTATATAATTAGCTTCTAGGGGAAACAATGCCCATTGATTCTCTACACCAAGATAAATTTTCAATACTAGCAGTGTTTGTCAATGAATCTACAATGTTCTTCAGGGTGTCAAAATTTTCCAACAATACTTTGTTCTATTCAACCATGTCTCTAACAAAATGGAATTGCACATCAATATGCTTTATTTTGGAATGATAAGCAAGGTTCTTTGTAAGAAAAATTGCACTTTAGTTGTCACAACCTATTGTTAGTGCTTTATGAACAAAACCAATACTCAAACACAATCTTTGCAACCATAGAACTTCCTTACTTCCATGAGTGGCTTCCATGTACTCTATTTCTGTAGTTGACAATGCAACTACACCTTGCCTTTTACTCATCCAACTGATTGCTCCACCAAATATGTTAAAAACATAACCACTTGTAGATTTCTACGGTCTAGATCTCCAGCCCATTCTGCATTAACAAAGCCATGTATATCAACCTCTCTATGAGGTCCAGGTCTTCCTTGATAGCATATTGCATAAAGGAAGTACCCTGTAGATATTTGAATACCCTCTTTATAGTTGTCCAATGTTCCTTCTCTAGTTTTGACATATGCCTTCTCAAAACTCCCACTACATGGGCAATGTCTGGTTTAGTATAGACCATAGCAAACATCAGACTTCCAATATCTCTTGAATAGAGAACATGGTACTCGATGATTTGCAAGGTTTAGTATTGAAGTGCAAGGCAATACATGTCAAGGAAAGGCATGGCTTGTCAGGGCAAGGCATAGCATGTCAAGACAAGGCAAGGCATGGCATGTCATTTCAAGGCAAGGTATGTCAATGCAATGCAAGGTCTATCAATCAGGTTATGAAATTGAGGCTTTAGGTGAGGTCATTGGAGGATCCCCTAAGACTTTACAAGGTTTTATAATTTAGTGAAAGATTCACCAATATTTTACAAGATTTTATAATTCAGTGAAATATTCGCCAATATTTTACAAGATTATATAATTGACTAAAAGATTCGCCAAAAAATTATATATACATTTTATATTATTGATAAAATAGCCTTCAATTTTTCCTATGTATCATGGGTATTCTCCCATTTATTATACATATAAATTTAGGGGGGGTTCTTAAAATCACCCCTGGCACCATTTCCACCATTTCCAATGTTCAATATCCAAATAGAGGTCACAGTAATGAAGTTTTTCCAAGTCATCAAGGATTCCATGCAAGGAGAAGTAATGGTCCATTTGAGTGACCCAGCCAGTGGGATCTGAGCCATCAAATTTATTCACCTCCACTCGTGGAAGATGTATATCACGAAGAAAGGGGTTGGACTGAAAATCCTTGGAATTATAGGAAGCAACACCTTCTAGGTTAGAAGTTTGTTTGAATGAGGTAAGGCCTCCGGGAATATTTGGTAATGTCGTAATCTTGGCAACAAAGGATTCAAGTTGGATTTCGACGTGGGAATTAATGTCAAACCTCATGCCATGTTTCATGTCTTCCATTTTGGAATCTATGGTGGAATTGAGGTGATTTTAAAGGTCTTGGTTGCAGGTGTGGGACATGGTGAAAGGGAATCACAGGAATAGGGCGAGTGAGCCCGCACAGAAAATGGGTTACTAGTGAAGGGTACCACTACGATCAGTGAAAAGAGAGGAATCTGATGGAATAGGTGGGAAATAGGGGTGTCAGGAAGGGTGAGTGGGTCCATGAAAAAATAAATGGTCTTACAAGTGATAGACACCACTATGATTAGGGAAAAATGGGAATCCAATGGGGTAGGTCCCAAATAAGGGTATCGATAAGGGACCACTATACTCATTTTTTTTTACTTCTACAGAGTTATAATCCGGCCTAAAGAAGACTACAATGACAATTTTCCCAAATTGTTTACAAGAAAATTTGTGTAGGAATGTCACAACCAGAATGCAGGAGGTAGGGTTTCGTTGAAATATATCTCTTAAGTTCCTTTTCTGTTATGTTCTTTTCCCAAGGGTTAGGGTTTTGGGGGTTCCCACATACAAGGGTTTTCCCTGTGCTATAGCTCTTTGATATATGTGTGGGGTTGAATAGTAGTACTCGGCCCAATATCTCAGGGTACCAACTAAGAAGGCTCGACCATACCCTTGGTTGTACTACCCTATTATCTAGGTACCAGAGAGTATCTTCTCAAGTTTTGTTCATGGTATCACTATAACAATGAGGTGGTCATTCAACTAATCTAGAGTTGGTTTCAGGAGACATAGGAGGACTCCTAATATACCTGACGGTATGTGGGAATGATGGTCGTGTACAGATTTTTTTCGATGTGGTACTACTTAAAGGGTACCAACAAGGGTTACATAGGTTTCCAACAATATGAAACATTTGTTTCAAGTAACCCCATGAAACTGCATGTATTTCTTGTGTGTAGTCTTCCCCATCTGCAGTTTTTCCTATTGAACGACAAATTTCAATGCTTTAAAGACGTTGGTAGTACATGTCTCTACCCTGGAAAAACAAATCCCATGGTTTCCACAGAGGAAAGAGATATGATACCACTTGTAAGGTACTAGATGTATTATAATAAGAAGAAACATAAATATTGCAGCAAATACTAATGGAACAATAAAATAATGAGAATAACAAAACCAACAATAATACCTTTATTGAATGAAAGCAATGTTCAATTGTTTCTTCGTGGGGGAAACCTCCAATAGAGCGTATCTCTATTACAATAATTCTCAAGATGAAACTTTTGCATGCCTTCTACTCTTATTTATACTAATTCTATCTTCTAAAGAACATTCTAGAGGAATATCTTTCTAGAAGTGGAAGTTTCTTTTAAGTCTTCTTACATTAGACTTGTTCCCATTATTAAATAGGCCTTATTAACTAATGTATGCCTTTATTACATAGATAATATATTATTCTACCTACATGAGGGGTTAGGGAGGTTAGGTCCCTAACAAGATGGTTATAAGAATCTGAATTAGTGGATGTTTTAAATACGAATCCTTTAGAGGTAATTTCATATCACCTAATATCACCTATATAATGTATAAACAAGAGAGGTGGGAGTGATTTTTCTTGGCATAAACATATTTGTTAGTTTGGCATCATAAGCACAATGGAATTATTCTATGTTGGGAATATGTCCAAATATTACAACCATTAAACCAAGCATTGGGAATTAGAGGTGAACAAAGGAACAAATTCATGCTAATGAATCCATATGTAGGGAGATTAATCTTAACTTGACAATAAATTGCAAAGACACCATTTTTTAATTCCACGAAGGATCTGTTTTGATGAGATGGGTAGGTTGTAGGTCTACCATTTATAAATTATCGTATGTGAAAACCATTGCTCGATTGAAATTTATGTTGGTTATAAATAAATTAAGTGACAAAGATTGTTGTTGGTTCAATGGATCACACAGTTGCACATATTAAATCTTTGATCAAATCTTGCATCACCAATTTCAATATCCAAGATTATGCACTTTGTGAAAACTCATATTTCAAATGGCATGAGTAAAATTATGATTTCAAAAGTTGCAAAGTTTCCATGAAGAGTATCTAATGAAGTTTTATTGTTCCATGTTGCATAAGAGTAAAGAAGTTCCACAACTAGATCAAATATTCCATGATTCAACAATGCTATATGGTGGAGTTTAACCACTTGTATGAAGAGATCAAGATCAAAGGATGGAAGAAAAAAATCATATTTGAAGCATGGTGGAAGAATATCTCATGCAAGTTGTGTTTGAAGATTAAAAGGACATCTAAGGAGAGAAGAAAAAACAATTTCCATCAAAGGATACCAATCAAAATAGAATAAGAAGAAGATGGGCTCCAATATTTCACAAATGAAAGGAAAATAGGAGAGGAGGCCTATTGTTTATCTAAAAGGGTATCTCATGGTCTTTAAGTAAACATCAAGAGGAAAAATACCCCTACATTTTTAAAGAGGTGGTACTCCTGTATTTCAAATAACATGCAAGAACAAATAAAGTGCCTAAGAAAGAACTAGGCGTATTCTTGAAAAAAATATTCACATACAAAGAATACCTGAGAAGGGACCAGGTATATTATGAGATGAAAATATTTACACTATGTTACAAGATTATAAACCAAAAGAGTATGTAGTAAAATAGGATGACATTTCCATCACAACAATCATCAAAGTATAACACAATTTTCAACAAAGGGAAAATAAAGTATGGACCACATATAACAGAGAAATCTAAATGATCATTTCATTAAACACAATAAATATTTTGATAGGTACACATCTGAAATCTCATGCTTAAATTCAAAGCCTTGATAATTCAATAATGTTATGTCCCAAACTAGTTCTTTGGGAACCTCAAAAAATAATAGAGGTATTTAAATAAATAGGTAGTAATGTCTTAGGTTACAAATAAAAGAAACCACGTTTTTCCTTCAAACAGGGATGGGATGGGAATCTCAAGGACCATAAAATGAAAGAGAGACCTGGAAGATAAAAGACAAAAATTGAAGGGTGAGCCTTAGTTTTCATAGGTTGTTGGGAACATAAAAGGAAAAATGGCAAATGACTGAAGAAGAAAGATGGAAAGAGAAAGAATAAGGTTGCTACATCGTTTACTGCGATGGAAATATTCAAACCTTTTACTTGCTTGTTGAGACGTCTGTTGTAGATGGTTTTTACTATGTTGGAGGTGGCATAACCATTGTAACTGCTTCATGTTGATCTATCTCGATGATATTAACCATTCTTCTATGTACTCCCTCATCGAAGAAACCATTATTTTGTTCTTGGTTTTTATCTCAAATTTGTTCTCCATTTCTCTTAAATCAATACTCAATTGGTGCAATGTGTCCTTGATATCATCATTTTTATTAATGTAACAGATAAACTACCTTTCAACCTCATTGTCAGATAATTCCACCAAGTTACTAAAGTCACTTTCCCTTGCAACTTTTAATGCTTCAAGTTGTTCGAATAGTTGTTCTTTAGACATAAGTATAGTATCCATTATTAAATTAGGGCCATTCAATTCTTTTGTAATACCAACAAGTTTTATAAACAGGTCACCTCTCTTGATTTTGATGACATCTAATTTAGAAAACATTTCTCTTAAAAATTTAATCCTTTTCAACCAGCAAGCATTAATCTACTTCATTCGGATATTGAAGGGAAGGTTTTGTTCTCTTATGTGGGGGTCGCTTAGACTTGAATCTTTTTCTACAAACTTTCCCACAACTTCCTTGTAAAAACATTTGTCAATCTCTAGATCCTTTTGGAGATATTCTCTAAAATGCATAATTATTGTTGAAAAGTTGATTGAACTCTATGTTAGCTCCCAGATTTCATGGATTAGGTACATTATTTTCTAGATTCCATATCCAACATATTTTCTCATAGCCAACAACAAACTAGAGGAACCTTTCAATTTGCTATTGCTTTATGGGACATCCTTGAGGGTAAGTGTTGGTTGAATTGCAGTTAAAGGTTCAACAAACAATGGTTTCGGAATCAAATCTCTCTCTAACTCCTTTATTATTATTTTTTAAATAAAATTTTATTTCTCAATATCAAAAATGGATTATTTTAGTTCTTCCCCAATTGCCTCGTGAAATTGTACAATTTTTAGGGTGCAATCCCATGGAAATAAATTTCTTATTTCTATTTTTTAGTAATTTTTTTATTTTTCATGTTAACTTTCTCTATTAACAATTTCTTGTAACTTTTATGGTTTATGGTAGGCTGCGTGGTGAAGTGTGATAGATTCTTCTTCAAAAATATTTGGTTCTTAGGTAACCAGAGCCTCAGCAATTTCCCAATTTTATAACAGTCTTTGCTTTGACCAATTGTGTTCTTTTATCACTTCATCTACATCCATAGCTTAAGGACTTATACAACATGATATTTTTCCAATTTTTTCTTCGTAAGGTCTTTATCACCACTGTCATCTGAATTTTCGGCTGGTGTTTTTCTTGGTTCTAGACTGCTACTTCTAGGTTTTTTCTTTACATAAGTACCTCTCTGTGAAACACTGGGTGAATTATGGTTTTTGTGTGTTGCTTCTCTACCCTTTTATCTGTAGAACTCATTAGTTCTAGCTAGTTGTTCAACATCATCATGGGATTCTTCAATTGAGGCCTAAGCGAGATTTTAATTGTCTCCTCTTCCTTCCTTGAACTGTTCAAACTTACATAAACAAGAAGAGTAGCCCACCAAGGACATGTGTGTGGAAAATAGGTCCTTAGGGTCAAAACCCTTTATGCATTTAGCTTCATTTAAACCAAGTTGATCAAATCGACCTACAAGTTCATCCAAGTGAGAAATATGCTTGACAACAATTTCTCCAACTCTCCAAGGCAATGGAATGAATTGCTTCTTTGACTGGTATTTGTATTGTCTACACACCTCGGTGACAAAGAGTTTATCAGATACATAAAAGGGGAGAAGAAAATTTTCCGTTGGAAACTAAATAGTCTCAGAAAATTTAAATCATTTTTAGTATCAAAAATTCTTTTCTCTGTGAGAAAGGAGGAAGCCTCTAGTTACAGTCTCAATGTAGTATGACCAAAGATTGCTTTTTGAAATCAAAAATAAAATTGTTGTGGATTGCGTAGAAATTGTATTGAGATTTATGTCTTCATAAAGATGGATACCAGAAAGAGATTGGTTCCATCTTGAAATCAACACTCCTTTCCCTCGACAAGTCTTCAAAGATGTGACATCAGGCTATAATATACACCAAATAAGAAGTCATATAGAATTTTTGGGTTTTTCTCAAACCAACCAGTTGAAACGATATTTCATTTGAAATAACTTGGCCCTGATCAATCAGGGCATCTTCTTGAACAACAAATTGAAGAATACAAACAATATATTTTGACACAAAGGCCGTGGAATCCAATGAAATTATATGGGAAAAAATCCAAGTGAATTCTTTGTAAGGGTATTTTAAAGAACTTAACCCAACCTCAGTGGAAATGTTATCAACTCTCAAGCTAGAGAGATAGTTCTTGAGGAGCTCTACTCCTCCTCTATGTTCCTTAATAAAATCATTGGCTTCCTAATTCTTGAACTGCATGGTAGGATTTGGGAGTCGCAACATTCTCGTGAAAATTGAAGGAGTCAAGGTGATGGGCGGCTTCCCTTGAACTTGAATTATTCTTCTTTATGTATCAAACTTTTCTATGCACTAGAGAACTAATTATTTGAAGCCTCTCACCTCAAGCACACAACCAGCCAATGTTATGCTTGACCTCCAAACTTGATTTGTTTCCTTCTCAGTAGGGGAAAGATCTTTGTACCACTTGTAAGCTTGTGACCATTAGAACTTTTGATCTTCTCATCCAAGAGTGTTAAGTGTGTCTCTGTAATACAAGTCCTTTATTTTACTTGACACATCTTTACACTTCTTTCTCTTCTTATGAATAGGTGGCACTATTGTCGATATAACCTTTTTACAACATGGTGTATTAATCCTTTATTAAATTTACCACGTATTTCCTTGATTATTAACCAACATAGCTCTTATTTCAAACTTTTCATCTTGCATGGTAAGATTTAGAATTTATTACAAATATTTATGACATCTTTGCCACTTTAATAACAATATTAGGTACACACAAGTGGCAGCTGACATGGTGGAAGGGAAAAAATGACATAAGGAATGGGGTTGTGATGTCATGGAAGATGGAAAATGGTTAAGTAGGGAAGTGCAAACTGGGATATGGAAGGTGCAATATGGTGAATACGAGATTGCAGGATGCGAGACATGGAGAATCAAAAAGGTAAGAAGGGATGACTCTCGCATCCACAATGATAAAATAGACTAAGTATGAGAAGAGGTCGTTATGCGGGTCGCGAAAGTGGATGGGTCGTTTTGGAGAATGTGAGATTGTAGGTTGTAGGACACGAGCATGAGGGGGAAATATAACTAAGAAGGAAGGGTTTCCTGCATCCATATTCAAAGAAATGGCTAAGTATATAATGATAGGTAGTGCGATTTGGAGTACGCTGAGGTAGAAAAGGTCATTTTGAGTGCAACGCGTTTGCAAGTTGCGGGACATGAGAATTGGCAGGACAGGGATGGATTGGTCTCCCATAACGAGACTCTTGCAACACATAAAAATGTCTAAGTGTTGGATTCATGAAAGTGAATAAGTACAAAATTATGGGTTCATGGATTTGCATACCTGGGAATTTGATGGTAGTCTGATCCGCAACCCACATTTCAAAGAGAAAAATGATTAAGTAAAGAATATACAAGAAACATAGGAAGAAAAGGAAAAATACTAAGGATGGATATGTATGTACTAACATTGATCAAAAAATGTAGATCAACACCTATGTTATGTACCAAATCCTTAATATAGCATAATAAGTTAGAGTACACAATGTATACAAGATGTGGGTGTTGAGCACAACCCCAAAAGAGATAATAAAGATGAGTTACACAATATAAATCCTTATAGAATAGGGGAACCTCCTTCAAATAACCCCAATATATTCATATATCCAATTCACATGTTCATATGTTCCTCCATAATGACTGTATTGACCTCCATATATACATGTTCTCACTTATTGCACATGTGGGCCCTTTATTAGTTTTTCCCATGTTACATATACAATTACCACATTATATGTGTGTGTGTGTGTGTGTGTGTGTGTGTGTGTGTGTGTGTGAAAACAAAGGTATTCCAACAGAGGATGAACACCTTCAGTAACCACTCACACAACCAGATCAAATATCAACACACCGATGTTTTGACGTGGAAAAACTCTTAAAGGGAAACATCCACAGCCCCAGCCAACACGGCCACTTGGAGCGGTTTATTAATGCAAAAGAACAATATTACAGAGAGATTTTACAAGAGAGTTTCCAACAATCGATCATTGGCAAATGAACCTCCATGCTCTTTAAATAGAGTTCATGGACCAATTGGGTGTTAAGCCACAGTTCAATGGTCGTTAAGATCGAGGAGAATATGAAACATTAGATCACTCTATGTCAAGAACATATCGTGACCATCATATTTCCTAACTACAAATGCATACTAATGCATACTAAAGGAACACGCTAAGAAACACACCTTTACCTAACGACACATTAGACCAAGTAGATCTTATCTAACTCCTAAGTGTCTAAATATCCTAACATCCCCCCTTAAGAACAACCTCGGATAGGATTGAAGGATTTAAAATAGTGACACAATAGGAGAAGGAAGGAGGTATTAGAGCTTATCCCCCCTTAATGACAATTTCCCGAACTCCTAACATAGATTGAATTTTGGAAAACTTTGCTTCTATAAGAGACTTTGTGAAAATGTCTGCAACTTGATATTTTGTAGGGAAAAAGAGCACTTCAATAACTTGAACATGAATGAGATTTTTGATGAAGTTCATGTGTAGCTTGATGTGTTTGTTGAACTGATGTTGAATTGGGTCTTTGGTGAGCTTGATGGCACTCTGATTGTCACACCAAATTCTAGTCGGATGTTGTTGTTGGAATCCAAACTCTGGAAAAATATGTCGAAGCCACAAGGCTTCCTGACTTGCATTTATTGTTGGTCGGTACTCTACTTTTATTGAAGAAAGTTTAATAGCTTGTTGTTTCTTACAAGCCCAAGTGAGAGGCCCTTAACCAAGGCTGAAAATATAATCTGCAGTAGACTTCTAATCATCAGGGTCATTGGCCCAATCTGAATCAGTGAAACAAACCAATAAAGGAGTCCCCCCTGAACTGTAATGTATCCCAAACTAAATTGTACCACGGACATACCAAAGTATCATTTTAGCCACTTTCCAATGGCTTTCATGGGGTTTTTTCATATACTAGGAAACAAGAACAACATCAAAGGAAAGATTAGGATGGGTGTGATTCAAGTATAAGAGGATACCAACTAATTGACGGTACAAGGTGGCATCAACTTCGAGAGAAGTACAGGTGGAAGCAAGCTTGACTCTAGACTGAAAGAGAGAAGGGGTTGGTTTACAATATTCCATGTGAAAGCGACGAAGAAGGTCACAAAAATACTTAGACTGGGAAAGAAAAATTCCTTCATTAGTTTGCAAAACTTGGAGGCCAAGGAAATAGTGCAAAAAGCCTAAGTTTGTCATTTCAAATTTCTTCTTAAGGATAGTTTTCACATGGTTTAAAAGTTTTGAGTCAGTACCAGTAACGATAAGGTCATCAACATAAATGAGAAATATTATGAGATGTCTTCCTACTTTCTTGGTATATACATTAGGATCATAATGGCATCTATAAAATACGTTGTCAATAAGAAAGTTGTCCATTTTGGGATACCAAGCTCGGGGAGCTTACTTAAGACCATAAAGAGATTTCTTAAGGCGACAAACAAGGATAGAGTCATTCTGGACATAGCCAAGAGGTTGTTCCATGTAGATTTCTTCTTACAAATCCCCATGCAAGAAGGCGGATCTAACATCCATCTGATGGACCTCCCATTTATGTGAGATAGCAAGGGCAAGAACAAGGTGGATGGAATTCATTTTGGCTATAGGGGAAAAGGTTTCATTATATTCAATTCCTTCAACTTGGGAAAATCCTTTGGAAACTAACCGAGCCTTGTGTCTTTCAACACTTCCATCTAATGCATACTTAGTTCTATAAACCCATTTACATCTGAAAAGTTTTCTTCCTTTTGGAAGAGGTACAAGATCCCAAGTATTGTTTACCATTAAAGAACGATACTCTTTATTAATTGTTGTATCCAAATCCTGATGACCTGAAGCTTATGAAAATGTCTCTGGATCATGAATCTTTGAAACTTGAGACAAAAGAGAAGAGGATCATTGGAACTGTGAACATGTCCGATGCTGATCTGAAGGATCACCGACAATATCACCAATTGCTTCTCGTTTTGAACAGGCCCGTCTAGGAAGCAATGGAGTTGATGTTGGTTCAAGTTCAAAGGACTCATCTGGAGGAAGGTGAGAAGGGGGAAGTGGATTTTTATCTTCACTATCATCATCTGAAGAAGAAACCAGAATAGGAATAGAAGACGACACAAACACTGAAGATGGCTCGTAGGCCGAAGAAGGCATAATCGTCAAATTAGGCTCGCAGGCTAAGACATTTTAATCAAATTCAACATCTCTTCTAATAATAATTTCATTACAATGTGGTTGAATAATTCTATAACCATTGACATCTTCAAAATAACCAACAAATATACACTTATCACTTTTAGGCTACAATGCTTCCCTTTTCTCATCAGGAATGTGAGCCCATGCTATACTGCCAAATGCACGGAAGTGACTTACATCTAGATTAATTTTAGTCCAAGCTTCTTCTGGTGTTTCATTTTTAGGAGCCTTAATTGTGGGAGTGTGATTTACTATGTAATTTTCACAGTTGATGGCTTCCGCCCAATACTTTAGACTTAATCCCTTAGATTGGATCATACAATTAACCATTTCTTTTAATGTGTGGCTCTTTCTCTCAGGAGCATCATTTTGTTGTGGTGTATATGGAACAGTGTGTTGCATTTGGATGTCATGTGTAGTGTAATAACTTGTAAAATTAGTGTTCACATATTCGCCTCCACTATTTGTTCTTAACCTTTGAATTTGATGTCCAAATTGCTTTTTTACAAGGGCCTTGTAGGCCAGAAACTTGTCAAAAACTTCTCTCTTAAGTTTTAAGAAGTAAAACCAAGTACATATGGAAAATTCATCAATGAAAGTTAAGAAATACTTGCACCCAGAAACAAAAGGAGAAGAAAGTGGACCACACAAGTCACTATGAACAAGTTGCAAAGGGCTCGAGGCGTGCCAAGAGGCACGTTTTTCAAAACTGTCCCGATGATGTTTTTAGAGAACACAACCGACACAAAAACCATCTATGCATGAAACAATAGGAAGACCAGTCACCATCTGTTGATTACATACTTGTTGCAATGAACAATAGTTTAGATGACCAAACCACTCATGCCAAAGTTTTCTCAAGTCATCGCTATGAGCAACAAAAACTGATGGAAAAGTTGTCAAACTTGTACAACCTCGTAATATCATCATCAATCCTAGCTGCAAGAACATGCTTAGAATCTTTTAGATCCTTGATTACAACTTAGTGACGTGAAAACTCTACGGTTTTACCTTCACATGAATGAGTGATTTGATATACTGATAGAAGGTTACAAGAAAGACTTGGAACACATAATACATCATTGAAATGACCATTATCTACTTGAAATATTCCATATCCTACAACATTAAGAGATCTATCATCACCAACAAATATTTTAATGGTGTTACATTCATTTAGAGAATAAAATATGGCTTCATCCTTAGCCATATGATAAGATGCTCCAGAATCAATAAGCCACTCATCAGAAGAAGAAGTAGAAGTTTCATTGAAGGAGAAACCAGAAGCAGAAAGTGCATGTCCATGAGAATAAGAAGAAGTAGTAGAATCAATATTGATGTTGTGTTTCTTCATCACTACTTCTAAAGGTTCCATCTTCTTGAAACATTTGGACTCATCTTGACCATATTTATCATAAAAGTTGCAATGTTTGTCAGTCTTCTTATTTTTATATTTTGCTCCTTTGTCACCATTGGGAGTTGAAGTTGGTTGAGTGGGTTTGGGACCCTTGTTTTTCTTGTTGTTGTGGCGAGGATGTTGCTTCTTGGGATTCTTGGGTTTATCTTTCTGTTGAGCTACTAAGGCTTTGTTGGAGTTACCTGCAGTGTTGATCACTCCAAGTTGTACAAGCTTATCTTGCTCTC
>ML816835.1:29073-69570 GCA_009831015.1 Picea engelmannii
GCCATAGTTCATGCTCTAAAGAAATGGAGGCATTACCTCATGGGAAGGAGGTTTGAACTCAGAACAGACCATAACGGTCTGAAATATTTGTTTGATCGGCCAACCTTAAATGCTAGACAAAGTAGGTGGTTGGAATTTCTGTGTGAGTATGACTTTGAGGTCAAGCATATCAAAGGAAAGGAGAATAAAGTGGTTGATGCACTTGGCAGGAGGGTGCATGAATTACATGCTACAACCATTAGCATGTATCAGGATAATATTAAAAGTAGAATTTTGGAGGCTGCAAATGTAGATCTGCAATACAGAGAATTGGTAGCCAAGCTACATCAAGGTAATATGCCACATAAGATGGAAATTTATAAATTGGAAACAGATGGAATACTGTTGTACAAGAACAGATTTTTTGTACCCAATGTCCAGTGCTTGAAATAGATGATTTTGCAGGAGATGCATAATGTGCCTTATGCAGGGAACCCTAGATATCATAAAATAGTAGCAGCGGTCAAGAGCCATTACTTTTGGCTGGGTATGAAGAGAGAGATTGCTGAATACATCACTGGATGTATGGAGTGGCAGGAAGTTAAAGTTGAGCATAGGAACCCAGCAGGGTTGTTGCAACCTTTACCCATTCTTGAGTGGAAGTGAGAAGTAGTAATGATGGATTTTATTACGGGATTGCCCCGAACAAGCAAGATGCATGATTCGATCATGGTGGTGGTGGACAAACTTACAAAAACTGCCCATTTTATTCCACTGAAAACTACTCACAAGGAAGCAGATGTTGTTGATATTTTCATATAGGAAGTGGCACGATTGCACGAAATTCCTAAAATGATTGTGTCTGACAGAGACCCAAAATTATCCTCGAATTTCTAGAAAGGATTGTTCAAAGGATTCGGAATGAATCTGAAGTTTAGTACAACTTATCATCCTGAGTCTGATGGATAGACAGAGAGGGTGAACAGAGTAATAGAAGACATACTGAGAATGTATGTGATGGACAAACCATCAAGATGGGAAGACTACCTACACTTGGTAGAATTCACCTACAAAAATGGGTATCAAGCATCGTTGAATATGAGCCCATTTGAAGCACTTTATGGAAGAAAGTGAAATACTCCAGTGAGCTGGTATAATCCAACTGATAGAACAGTAGTTGGGCCAGATTTTCTCAAGGAGATGGAGGACCAAATGATAAAAATTAAGCAGAATTTGAAAGCTACCCAGGACAGGCAAAAAATTTATGCTGATAAGAACAGAACCCACAGAGAGTTCAAAGTGGGCGATCATGTTTTCTTGAAAGTGAAAGCTAACAGGAGTTCCTTGAAGCTGGGAAGTTGCACCAAGTTGGCAGCCAGATTTTGTGGGCCATTTGAAATACTAGAAAGGATTGGGCTAGTTGCATATATGCTTGCATTACCTGCATCCATGACTATACATAATGTGTTTCATGTTTAATTTCTTAAAAAGTATATGCCTGATTCTAATCATGTAATTGATTTGAATGTGATCTAGGTGGAGCAAGAAGGTGTCTTGCAAGTGCATCCTGTGTGCATATTGGACAGGAAAAACAAATAGCTCTGAAATCAAGCCATAGGGCTTGTAAAGGTCCAGTGGACCTGGTACGGTCCTGAGGATGCGACATGGGAGCATGAAGATGTTATGCAGGTAGATTACCCGCATCTTTTTGAAAATTTTGAAAATCTTGCACATGCAGTGTAAAGTTGCACTAAGGACAGTGCAAAAATAAGGGGAGGGGATTGTAATGTCCCCAAGGCCAAGCACTGTTCTAAATCATGTCTATGAAGTATAAATCTTGTTTATGAACTATAATTCAAGTTTATAAGGCTGGTGATCCAAATTATATAAGCTAGTGGGCTTATGTGTTAGTATGCCAAGGAGCCTCAGTGTTGAAGGCCAGGAGCCTAATTTTTGTACATGTAATTATGCACAGTATTAATAAAAAAAATCTGCATGTGGACCGATCATGATGAATGAGTGATGGGGGACTAAGCTTCCACAAAACCTAGGTAAGGGATTGGGGGCTGGAAGGTTGGAAAGAGAGGCTAAGTGTGGAGCCTAGGGGCTTAAGTCCTTGGGAATAATATTTTAATATTATCCCAAAAGCCATGTGAAATCTATGTTTTGTCCTAAGTTCCTGGGGAGGGATGCATGCATCTTCATGGGTGACATGTGTCGACCCAGGCACATGTGATTTAACCCAGGAAATGAGCCGCGTTGGGGGTTCTCTTTCCATTCCGTCGACTGTTGTGTAGGAGTTGGGTGGGCATTCCTCCAACCATCACCTGAACCTGGATTTCGACCTTCCAATTCCTCCATCCTCCATCTGTACATGTTTGGACTCTGTGATTGAACCTCTATACACCTCACACATCTCTGAAACCAGAGAGGTGATTTTGTTCCTTATTGTTGGTTGGGAGAACCAAATGTTCCGTAATTGTTGAGTCGTGCATCTTGTGTTTCTTGCTGGAAATCTTAATGCATCATGTAATCGCATAGCCACGCTATGCTTTAGTGTTGATCGTTTCTGTTTCGGGTGTCCATACCCATTTTCCCAATTGACTGTTGTGGCCACGCAGTGCTAGACTATGTGTGGCTTGCTAACCAGTGTGAGGGAAGTGATTATTGTTGAAGAGGCAAGTTACCCAGTCTGTGAGCGACTCTCTCTAGGTGAGAGAATGCGCGAAGGAAGTGAGAACTCCTGGAAGGAGTCCTATAGCTGCCATAGAGCTCGGAGACTTCCGATCCAGTCTGTTGTTGAAGCCCAAGGGAAGGGAGTTTAGCAGTCGATGGACTGTCTTGGTGACAATGAAGGTGTATACTCCTGGGTGGGACAGACATGTGGGGAATGAGAGTCTGTGGGTAGTGGGCATAAGTGGCTCTTAGGAGAGAATCCTTCTCCTGTGACTGTTTGTCTTCCTGTATTCCCTGCCTAGCCTAGGAATCCCTACTCGGTGGAGCTTAGTCCCAGCTCGGGAGTGATCTACTACTGAGAGTGATGAGCAGCGCGGTCTAAGGCTGGGAGGTTCATGGGAGGTCTACACGCAGTTGGTGAATTACATCTAGTCTAAAAGATAAGTATATACATGTGTATAATTTCAATTAAATATGCATGTCTGTGATTCTAGCAATGTTTACATGTATTCCGCTATATTCGTGAATTATTGTTAATGTCGTGGATTATGTACGCTAACGGTATTAATGTGCTTACATTGTGTTTAACTTTAATTAAGCAATTGCATTTCATAAGAATGCATAATATGTTACAGTAGTGTTTTTCTGCGTAGTAATGTTGGCTCAACCATGGGGTTGATGGTCGGGAACGTTACAGCTTTGGCACTGACACCAACCATTTAGGCAATTTGACAAAGATGAAACAATATGGCATAGTGGAAGACTTTATAGCCGCTTTTGAGCGATTGTATTCTCATACAGAGGGCATGTCTGATGCTTTTTTCTGATATTGTTTTATCAGTGGCCTCAAGGATGAGATTTTTTCCCATGTCCTCATGGCTCGGCCTCAGAGTTGGGTGGACACTACTAAAAGAGATAAGGAAGCACAACAGGTTGTCTCTTCTCAAAACCGAAAACCCTCCTTTATTCCTCACACTAAACCAATCACTCCCACTCCTCCTTCTACTCCACTAAAGACCCAGAAATTGACCAGGGCCGAAATGGATGAACAACAACTAAAAGGCCTTTGTTATAATTGTGATGACAAACATTTTCCTTGGCACAAGTCTAAGGAACTAAATATTTTTATGTCCATCTCGGAGGATGTTTTGGAAGATGATGTTGAGGCTCCCCTTGTGTCTGTGTCACCTAAACCCACTGACATGACCCCTCCCTTAGACCCTCCCGAAGTAGAAACGGTCATTCTCCTAAATGCTCTCACTAGCTTATATGATGCCCAAACCCTCAAGCTAATTAGTTACATTAATCATAGGAAGGTCATCTTCTTTTTGGTATTGGAAGCACCCATAATTTTATTCATCGCCACATTTCCCAAGAAACTAATTTCTATATCTGTGTCGTTAATAATTTTCAAATCATGATTGCCAATGGCGGTTCCATGAAATGTGGAGGGCGTTTTGAAAATGTGTGTCTCCAAATTGGTGAGTACCACATGAGATATCATATGTTTTCTATCGACATGGGTGGTTGTGACATTGTGTTGGGTACAGAATGGATAAGGACTTTGGGTCCCATTCTCATGGATTTTAAGGAATTAACCATGCAATTCTACCTGGAGGGCCAACAATATAAGTTCCAAAGCATGATTGTCGGTTCCCCAAAGATCATCAATTCCCATCACATGGAAAAGATGCTAAAAAAAGGTCATTATGGCATTATTTCCCAACTCCATGCCATACAATCCACTGAGACAGTCTCTGTGCCGCAAGACCTCCAATCCATCCTATTTGAACATCAAGTGGTTTTTTCCACTCCCCAAGGACTCCCTCCTTCCCATGGTGTTCATGGTCACTCCATTCCCCTTGTTCCAGGAAGCCTTCCTCCCAATATCCATCCCTATTGTCATCCATTTTCCAAAAAAAATGGAATTTAGAAAAATGTTTAAGAATTTCTCAATGCATGTGTTATCCGCCCTAGTACGATCTCATACTCTTCTCCTGTGTTCATGGTCCTTAAGAAAGAAGGTTCTTGGTGTAGGTTTCCTGACTTTTGTGCCCTCAACAAACTCACCATTAAAAACAAATTTCCCATTCCTATCATTGATGACCTCTTGGATGAATTGAGTGGCACCCAGTTCTTTACTAAACTTGATCTTCGTTCTAGCTACCACCAAATCCGTATGAACAAGGAAGACATTCCTAAGACTTCATTTAGAACTTATGAGGGCCACTATGAGTATTTGGTCATTCCACTGGCTTGTGCAATGCTCCCTCCACTTTCCAAAGCCTCATGAATCATGTCTTTCGTACTTTTCTTCATCATTTTGTCTTAGTTTTCTTTGATGATATCCTCATCTATAGTATTTACTAGAAAACCCATCTTGCTCATATGGATTGAGTTCTCCATCTACTCTCTCAGCACCAACTTTTCCTCAAACAATCTAAATGTGCTTTTGGTGCCTTGGAAGTCGAGTACTTGGTTCATCTTGTTGGAAAGGTCGGTGTCAGGGTGGATCCTACAAAGATTGAAGCTATGCAATATTATCCTCACCCAAATACTCTCAAAATATTTTGTGGATTTATGTTTTAACGGGTTATTATCGAAATTTTGTTAATAATTATGGAAATATTGTGGTACCTCTCACTGCTCTCCTTAAAACGAATTCTTTCACTTGGACTCAAGTAGTTGCTCGGAATTTTCAAACCTTGAAGACAGTATGTGCAACACTCCAGTCCTGGCCCTTATTGATTTCAAAAAGACCTTTGTCCTGGAATGTGATGCTTTCATGAAAGGAAATGGCGCAATCCTTATGCAAGAGGGTCGGCCTTTGGCCTTCACCAGCAAACAAATTTCAGAGAGACATTTGGGAAAATCAATCTATGAAAAGGAAATGTTGGTTATTCTGCATGTTGTGGATCTTTGGTGCCCTTATCTATAGGGGCAATGCTTCCAAATTAAGACAGATCATCAAAGCCTCAAGAATTTTTTGGAACAATGCCTTTCCTCCCCAGAGAAACAAAAATGGGTGGCTAAGCTATTTGGATATGATTATGAGATCATTTACAAGAAAGGCAAAGTCAATGTGGTTCTTGATGCACTTTCCAAAAAATATGAAGATGAAGGGTCCCTTTTTTCTCTTTCCTTCATTGTACCTGATTGTCTCCAAGTTGTTCGCCATGAATGGCTACATGATCCCAAAAATTTTCATCTGATAGAACAATTGCAGGTCAATTCTCCAGTCTCCCAGGGTACTCTTGGCTCAATAATGAGCTTCGATACAAAGGTTGTTTGTATTTAAGTAAACATTCAAAACTTAAATCCACGATACTTTCTAAGCTTCATGCTACACCCACCGCTGGGCACTTAGGGTTTACCAAAACCTATGACCGGGTCAAACGTTATTTTTTAAGGGATGGTATGAAACAGGACGTTCAAAATTTTGTGGTTGAATTTGATGTGTGTCAATGCAAAAAGGGAGAAACAGGAAAATCTCCGGGCACATTACAACCGCTTCTGATTCCACCTGCTATTTGGCAGGATATCTCTATGGATTTTATTGTAGGCTTACCTAAATCAAGAAATAAATCAGTCATCATGGTGGTAGTTGATCATCTTTCTAAGTATGCTCATTTATGTTCTCTTCAACACCCATTTACAGCCTCCATTGTGGCTTAAATTTTCATGGATCGGGTCTTCAAGCTTCATGGCATGCCTCATTCTATTGTTTCTGATCGCGACCCAACTTTCACCAACAATTTTTGGCAAGAACTGTTCAAGCTACAAGGCACCCATTTTCATATCAGCACAAATTATCATCCCCAGACTGATGGTCAAACTGAAGTTGTCAACAAATGTTTGGAAACATATTTGAGGTGTTTTGCACCGGAAAGGCAAAATCAGTGGGCTTAATGGTTACCACTAGTTGAATGGTGGTACAAAAATTCTTACCATACAGCTACCTGCATGACTCCTTTTGAAGCGATATATGGACAAAATCCACCTTCAGTTCTCTCATACTTGCTAGGTGTCTCAAAGGTCCAGGCGGTTGACCAAATGATTACATTTCAATAGGCTATTATCCACACCCTCAAAGAGAATTTGGTCATGGCCCAGAATCACATGAAGCAACAAGCAGATCAAGGTCACTATGAACACCAATTTGCAGAAGGAGATCAGGTGTTTCTTCGACTGCAACCTTACAAGAAAAATTCCCTTAAGATTGACCACTGTTAGAAACTGGCGCCCAAATTTTATGGTCCTTATATTGTTCTCAAGCGTGTGGGACAGGTGGCCTATCAATTATCTTTTCCCAATCATTCTAAGTTCCATCATGTTTTTCATGTTTCCTGCTTAAAGAAGGTGATTGAAACTAAGTGCCAAACTCAACCAACCTTCCCGAGTTGGACGAAGAAGGCTCCATTTGGATGCATCCACAAGATGTTTTGGACCAACGTGATTGTCATTTGTGTCAGCGAACCAGCAAGGAAGTGTAAGTCCAGCGGAAAGATACAACTCCAACATATGCCACTTGGGAACCATCTACCATTCTGCAGCAATTTCCTCATCTCAAGCCTTGAGGACAAGGTTGTTTTTAAGGGAGAGGGCATGTTAGGGACCTAACCCCTCACGTAGGTAGAATAATATATTTCTATGTAATAAAGGTCAATATTAATAAGGCCTAGCAATAAGGAAGAATAAGTCAAATGTAAGAAGACCTAGTAGAAGTTTTCGCTTCTAGAAGGATCTTCCTCTAGATTGTTCTTTTGATAGACATATTTAGTATAAATAGGAGTAGAGGGTATGAGAATTTTTTTCTTGGATATTATTGTAATAGATCTCTGCTTTGTTGGAGGTTTCCCCCTCGAAGAGGCAAGTGAACAATGCTCTCAGTAATCAAAGTTCTCTTTCTGGTGTTATTCTGGTATTATTTTGGTATTATTGTGGTGTTGTTCTGGTTATATCGTTGTTTATCTACCATTTCTAGATAATTATTTATGTTCTGCATACTATTTTATATCTGGAATATTACACCCTTCTCTTGTGGAAAACTCAACCCCCATATTTTTCCATGTCCCCTAGTAGTTGGTATCACTTTTTATTTATTTCAAAATAGAAATACAATTCGCATATTACATTGATTGGTCATAACCACATTCATGTCTACATTATGCATTAATTAAACTGAGGATTATAGAGGGGATTTTACACTCCCCCTCCCCTACAATTGTGCACCATCCATTGCATAACACCGTGTCGAAACACATATACAAATTTACATCACAATATTAAAAATAAATAAAAATTCTAAAATTTTGCAACCCCAACAACAGTTCCAACCATAATATCCTATTATTCTCAATCTTGTCAACCCAAGGAATCTTCTCCCTTCACTTATCTCATTCCATCGGGATACACCATTATTTTATCATGGCTACCAACATAGTTGACCAAGAATTCTGAGATGTGGTTCCAAAATCTAGCTTCCCAAAAATGGAGTCTTGCATTTTTAGCTTTTGTTATCTTCAAAATTGTCAAAAAATTGTGGGTATTACTTCTGCATGGTTTCTTCATTCTCCCACATTGCATCTTTAGGACTGTAGCAGGTCCATTGAACCTTTACCAGGATGATTTCTTTGTTCCTAAGCACTTTGACTTTCTGGTCCAAGATGCATATTGGTTCCACACAGAAATCCCCTTTGTGCTCCACCTGGATGATAGTCCAATCAATTATCTGGTTAGGTTCATGCACACATTTCTTTAATAATGATACATGAAATAGATTATGCATTCTCATGGAGGCAGGAAATGCTAGCATGTATGCAACTGGCCCTATCTTTTCTATTATTTCAAAAGGCCCACAATATATTGTTCCAAACTTTGGGAAGCAACCCAATATTAGCAAATTTCTTTTCTATTTCACTTTTAGAAAAACATGTTCACCCACTTTAAAATCTCTAAAAACTATGTTCTTGTCTACATAACTTTTATGTCTATCCTAGGTGACTTTTAAATTTGTCTTGATCCTTGTTATCTTCTCTTCCATTTCCTTCAACAAATATGGCCGAATCATAGCTCTATCTATTGGGTTATCCTAGCTCGCTAGTGTGTTACACTTCCTTCCATACAATGCTTCCAATGGGATCATTTTTAATGAATCTTGATACCAATTATTTTAATCAAATTCAACTAGGTGGATATAATCTTCCCAGTTTGACGACTAGTCCATCACATACATTTTGAGTATGTCTTCAATGATTATGTTTGTCCTCTATGTTTGTCCATCTTACTCTGGGTGATACGTTGAACTGAGATTTAAATTTTTCCCAAATCCTTTGAACAAACCTTTCCAAAAATCAGATGTGAACTTTGGATCTTTGTCTGAAATTATTGCCTTGGGAACTCCATGTAGCCTGGCAACTTATTTCATGTAGATTTATGCAATATTGTTTCCATGTAGCCTTAGTCAATTTATCCACCACCACCATGATGGAACCATGTTTCCTCACTATTATGGGTAGATTTGTAATAAAATCAATGGTAACCACATCCTATTTTCACTCAAGAATGGGCAATGGTTGTAACATCCCCGCTAGATTTCTATGCTCAGTCTTCACCTTCTGAAACTCTAGGAATATGGCTATATAATTAGCCACTTCTTTCTTCGTTCTTGGCCAAAAGTGTTGGCCTATTATAGTTTCAATTGTCTTATGATATCCTAGGTTCCCAACATATGGCACACTGTACATTTCTCTCAACACTGTGTTTTTCAACTCACCATAATTTGACACATATATTTTCCCCTTGTACATGAGTATTCGATCCTCTCTTGCAACTCATAATATTTAAATTGTTGATGTAAATTGTCTTGCTGTAATGTTTATTTTATTTGAAAATATTGTTGATCTTATTTTGCTCCTTTTAAAATTTTATCTTTTAAATATGTGTTGTACATGCTAATGGTTTCCATATGCATCTCATGTTCTCTTATGTTAAGTGCATCAACCACATGATTTTAGTTTCCTTTGATATGTTTAGTTTCAAAGTCATCTTCACTAAGGAATTTGAGCCATATAGTTCATCTGGCATTTAATTTCGGTTGTCCAAACAAATGTTTCGGACCATGGTGGCCTATCCTTAGCTCAAATATTATCCCTGTGAGGTAATGTTTCATTTATTTGAAAATATTGTTGATCTTAGTTTTCTCCTTTTAAAAATTTTTCTTTTAAATATGTGTTGTGCATGCTAATGGTTATCATATGCATCTCATGTTCTCTTTTGTTGAGTGCATCAACCACCTTATTTTAGTTGTCTTTTGATATGTTTAGTTTCAAATTCATATTCACTAAGGAATTTGAGCCATATAGTTTGTCTATCATTTAATTTTGGTTGTCCAAAAAAATGTTTCAGACCACGGTGGTCTATCCTTAGCTCAAATATTCTCCCTGTGAGGTATTGTGTCAACATTTTTAGCGCATGAAAAATGGCCGCTAATTCCAAGTCATGTGTAGCATAATTATTCTCATGCTCTTTTAATTTTTGGGACTCATAGCATACCACATGATCCTTTTGAGTGAGGACTCCATCGAGCCCTTCCTTCCATGCATCAGTGCACACCACAAAATGTTCATCCGGATCTGCAATATTCAAGACTAGCACACTTGTCAAAATGTATTTCAACTGTTGAAATCTCTCTTCACACTTGGAAATCCATTCAAATTCCACTCCCTTCTTTTGTAAAGAAGTGATTAAGTTTTCAATCTTTGAAAATCCTTTTATGAATCTTCAGTAATAATCAAAAAGACCCATGAATGATTTGAAATATATCACATTTCTTGGCATTGGCCATCCTTTAATGGCCTTTATCTTCTAGGTATCAATTGTTATCTCATCTACTGAAATAATATGCCATCAGGAGTGAATCTTCTCTTGATAAAATATGCACTTACTTAGCTTGGCATACAATTTATACTCTCTTAAAAATTGTAGCACCATTCTTAAATGGTGTTCATGTTCCTCTTCTTTCTTTGAGTAGATTAGCATATCATTTAGGAACACAATTACAAACTTGTGCAAGTATTCCCTCAACATTCCATTCACTAGTCACATGAAAACATATGGGTCATTTGATAGCCCAAGTGGCAATACCATAAATTCATAATGCCCATATCTTGTTCTAAGAAGTGTCTTTTTGATATATTCTTCATTTATCCTCACTTGATGATAACCTAATATCAAGCCAATCTTGGAAAATATTATTGCACCTTTCAACTTATCAAATAAATCATCAATATTTGGCAAGGGAAATTTGTTCTTGACGGTGGCCTTATTCAGCTGTCTAAAATCAATGCACAACCTTAAATTTTTATCTTTCTTCTTCATGAAAATCATTGGGGCTCCCCAAGGTGACATACTTGGACATATATAGTCCTTCTTAAAAATTTCTTCAAGTTGCATCTGCAACTCCTTCAATTTGGGTGTGCCCATTTGGTAAGGTGTCTTGGACACTTGGGAAGCTCCTAACAAAAATCAATAAAGAAATCAATGTTTGTCTTTGGTGGAAGTCCTGGGATTTCCCAAAAAACATCTTCAAAATCCCTCAATATTGGATGGTCTTAAATATTTTCCACTTTATCTTTGGTTTCCTCTTCCATATGGGTTGCAAAAATCTGACATCCCTTCTTGATACTCTTTTTCAACTGCATGGTTGAAATTTCTCTAAAAGCCACAACTCTCAAAATGCCTTGAATTTTTCCTCCTTGTCCTTCCTCATTGAGACAAGTGATTGTCTTGTTTTAATAGTCTAGGACATCATGGTGTTTCTCCAAAAAATCCATGCCAATTAGATAGTCATATGAACCCAATGGTACAATGTTCACATATACCTTTTTGCTAAGTCCATTCATGACTATTGGGAAATCTTCAACCAGCTTATTGATTTTCCTCTTAGCCCCTGTGGCTAACTGAACTAGCCAATATTTCTTATGATTACTCCTGTGTAAGTGAAATCTTTGAAAAATGTTAGATTTTATGTAACTATGGCTAGTTCCATAATCAATTAAAATTGCTATGGGATGATTATTAATATTATGTTCCACTTCGATCATGGGGGATTGATACTTTGCTTGCTTGTTGTCCAATGATGCATAAATCCTTGGTATGTTTCCTTTGATGTATTCCATTGTTTCATCCTCCTGTATATTGTGGAAAGTCCTTATTCTTTCACCTTTGTGAGGGCAGTCTCTATACAAGTTATTTTCTTCACATCACCAACGTTGCACTGGTTATTGCCTTGGCCTTTTCCCAAATGAATTTGCAAACTTGTGCTCATTTTAGGTTGAATTTCCTTGTCAATTTTCTTGTGATTTCTTCTTGAAAAAGGGTGTCTTAAAACCTTTATGCCTCTTTCCTTTCATCTTTTCATTCCAATATTTCTAGAAAATTGGTCTCTCTCTGCTATACTCATAAAGATTATTTTCTCTCCTTATTCCCTCCTCCAAATTCCTAGGGTTGTAATAGTGTATCTTGTCATTGTATAAGGAAGGTAACCCACTCAAAAACCTTTGGATTTTGACCTTCTCATCCTTTATTAATCCCACATGCTTCAACAACTCAAAGAACCGCTTCTCATATTTATCCATTGTCATGCTTTCCAACTTGAGTTTAAAGAATTATTTCATATTTCTTTCATAGTAATGCTAGGAAAATTATTTCTCTTGGAAATATCCTTTGAACTCCCTCCATGAGACTTTCCTCTTATTACGGTGCTTGGCTTTCTTAAATTGATCCCACCACATGGTTTCCTTTCCTTGTAAGTGGTAGGTTACAATTCTTGTTTCTACCCTTGAGGGATAATCATGCAATTGGAAATATTTCTTCATTTCAATAGCCAAGCCTTGGCCTCGTCTCCCTTCCTATGCTCACGATTGAAATTTGGTGGCTTGATTTTCCTGAGTTCACCTTACAAGATGTCTTCTTCTGGCCTTATCCTCTACCTCCTAATAGGATACACACTTGGGTTTCTCCCTGACCTTGATATTGGATGAGCTCTTCTAGTGGATTTCTCTAGGGAATGATGGTTCATGATCATTCTCCTTGATTTATTTCCATTCCCATGCTCATCCCTTATGGTATGAGATCTAGATGTTATCACATGCCTATCACTATCCATTTTCTTTGTGCCAAAGTATTTATTTTATTTACTATGAAACATATTCATACTTTGTAGTATCCCCTCTTGATATTTCATAATCCATTCATTATCTTCCCTATAGTTCTACACTTCTCTATGCAGGCTTCTCATAGTTACAAGTTCATGCATGCCTCTTCTTCCATTAGACTATGTCGCAACATTTCCCATGTTGACATGTATACCTATGACCTCCTTCTCGTGGTTGTAGGATCCTTGGGAATCTTCCATGACTCCGGTTCTCATTCAAGAACCAAAATTCCCTCATGAACCTCTTACTTCTGCAAGAAAATGTGCATGCAATAAAATTTATTGTTGGGAAAATATATATACATACATAGTTTTGGAAAAATAATGCATAAATTTTCTATTATTTAATGGCCATCGGTCGTATTCATTTGAGTTGAATACAAACTTTGTTGCTCAGATCATTTTTTTGTTTTTCTATATGTCTTCTCCTCCTCACTACCTTTCCATCAACTATTCGTCTGCCAAAATCTAAGTTCTGAGCTAAACGTTATGGCCCATATAATTTTTTATTGTTTTCCTTGTTTAGCCTTATATGTTATATGTGTCTTCTTTCTCTTCATGTACATTTTTATGTACCCAGATTCCAAATCCAGCTCCATGGTACTCTTATATGGTTCATAAGATTTCCATAGAATTCTCTTCTACCCCAAATGAACTTTTAAGCAAGGAGTTATGCCCTTTGGAAGTAAACTAGTACTGAATTTTTTCCTTGCACTATTTCACCTGTAACTTTCTTATATAATCTCTCTTTAACTCCCAGAATAGCTCGTTGGAAATATCTCACTGAGTTATTTCATTTAAGCTATAGAGACTACATACCTGCAATATGAAGGCCTTCAAAAACTGAAATTTTTCACAGAAAATCATTGATTTACTATTGTAACAACTCGTTAATTCGAACCTGTAACCTATCGGAATTACCTTATTCTTGGGTCCTTGCTATTGGAATTTCAAGTTACTGGGTACACAGGTTCTCCCAAAATACGTGGTCTGAAACACTATTAGAAACACCCCTTTCATACATTTCCCATCGGAAACACTACTTCCAAAACCCTTCAAAAACCTTTACCTTTACCAAAATCCACTACGGGTTCCCAACCGTACCTAACTTCCACATAGTACTCTCTAATTCGCCTACCCTTTCTGACATGGCATACTAACATGGAAAGATAATGTGGAATTCTCTTCTACCTGTGACCCTTACAAGATAGCATACTCATCTGATAGATCATACAGTCAATGATCGTGTTAACCAACAACCCTGGTCATTTCATGTTTCCAAGTTGCACACTAGTTACCTCAATCAGACAAGTTCTTTCGAAAACACAAAACCACCACTAGACCTTCCGAATGGACCCTTATAAAGATACCTTTTCAAAGGATCCAATAGTCAACATCTCTCTCATCCAAAAATCCATATATTCTCAAAAATATTCAACTGGTCGACCTTTAACTCAATTGGACTAACTTCTTCAGAATGAGAAGTTACCCCCAGACTTCCCAAACATAATTTTTCCAAAAACAGTCCCCGTGAAATCCAATGGCTTTTTGAAATATCGATCAATATCAAAGGCTCTCATTCTCTCGGGCATGTGCCATCGGTTTCTTCCCTTGGACTCTCTCATGTCCACTCTAAGGTCTTTTCAAAACGTGATTTATGAAACCCTACTGGGAACCCCCCTCTTCAAACTTCACAAATGAAATCTAAGTCATTGATTCTCCAGGTCAAAATAATATGGGTCGTCGATCACCAAACTTCTCAGTCACCATGAAAATACAAAATTCGACTTCCAAATATGATTTTTCACTCTGTAACTTGCATATTGACACCATAAATTTATTCTTTGCCTCTTTTGAAGCACTCAAACTCAAAGCTACCAACAAATTTGGGGATTTCTTTCAGGGTCACCATTTTTCCCCAAATTCATCATAGAACGAAATATGCAACCATAAATTTTCCAAATTCATGTTGGTAATTGGCCCATACAAGCTCAGTGTCAAACATTGAGCTCTAATACCAATCTGTAATGTTCCCTAGATTAACCGAGGAACATTACATGCAGAAATAAACATAAATTTGAAATTTTTATGCTAACTAAATTCCTATAGCTTACCAACTACGAATTATACATGGATTTAAATAATGTCCCATACCATTTATTAAATGCATATACAACATTTTAAAACATGCATGAATGCATATAATAACTCACACAACAAAAAATAATTCAATCCCATTCATAGAGTAAAAATTCACGACAGTTAAACTCATAATTAACTCATAGAATAGATAAGCACTTATCTGTTTAAAATGTTGTACAACCAACTCCTTAGGAAGGACGTTCCACCCAGCCATATACTTGTTTTTCTAGATCTCAACGACAAGTCACCCCTGAGCTAGGGCTAGGAATCCACAAGAAAGGGTGTCTCTCATAGTCCACTCACAACTTAGATATCCCACGACCCAATGGCACTCTCCTGCAACTATCCTGAATTCCACCAGTTATCTTCCTTTAACCTTCTCAACCCAAGAAAGGTGCCCCTTCACTGCTCCCAGTCCATCAGAATGCACCATTCATTTATTTGGGTCTCTCTGACATAGGTAGCTGGGAATATCACTACTGGGAAATCAAAGGAGCTCATTGCTAGGAAAAACTACCAGGAAAACAACAACAATCACTTGATGTTATGGTTCAAATCACACAAGAGTTCACTCGCCAGGCCTCACAACCTATATATTCAATATTTAGTTCCAAAAACACTCCAGAATTCTCCCTCCATTGTTTCTCAAGCTCGAGTCCTCTTTTTCCCTTTTCTCTGCTTGTTGTTCATGCAAAATAATGCATGTAAAACTACCCTCTTTGGCCATACAAATTTGTTTTTACCCCAAGCCAATTGAATGCTCACTCTGCCCAATGTTGAATGTATTTCATCTCCATGTTCTCAATAACTATGGGATGTGACTTTTTACACCCACCCTCCTACATGAGTTTAATGATGGGACTCTCAAACACTAAACCAAAAAATAAAAGGTTGTCCCTAATGATAAATAAAAGTTAGAAAAATGGGCTTGAATTAATGCCCATAAATAATTTCCACCTTGGACCCCTCTTAGACAATCCCTTCTCTTGTGGAAATATTAGGCCCCATCTCTTTCCATGTCCCCCAACAGCTGGTATCACATTTTATTTATTTAAAAACAGAAATACAATTTGCATATTACATTGTTTGGCCATAGCCACATTCATATCTACATTCTTCATTAATTAAATTGGGGATTATATCATGTATGTTACATTTTCTCTAGACTTAATAAATAAAAATAATTTTCTTGTATGTGGTGATCTAAAAAAATCTCTAGGTGGAGCTAAGATTTGGGGTTATGCTACTATCTCATATAATTTATCAAATTGTTTTCTTTAGAAACTACAATAGTTGTCTTATTGAATGTGGCACTTGTCATATTTGTCCCAACCAAGAGAAATCTAAGAGTGGGAAAATCCAGGATTGCTAAAAGACTTGGTTGTTTTTTAGTAAATAAAACTTTAGCAAGTGATAAATTCAATATAAGGTAGTGGGTTGGTGTGCGGAAAGATTACGATCATTCCCCTGTGTTTATAGAGATGGGTAAATTAGGAAGAAATCATCCCATTCCTCTCGACTATAAACCTGCATGGTTGGAGGAGGAGGACTTTGTTGACCTCATTAAGGAGAATTGGCCTCCTTTTAATGGGGATTGAAGGGAGTTAGCTTGTATATAGTATGAAGCAAATATTAAAAGGCTTAAGAAGGTGACTGTTGGATGGGTTCATCAAAATAAGTTTATGGGTGAATAGCCTTTAGTCAATATTGAGAATCAATGGGAGGAAATTTTCCTTAAAGAATAAGTTAGATTTCCTAATGATGTATTCAAAGAGAAGGTTACAATTTTGGAGCAGAGAAGAACATTTTTTTTAGAGGACGAGGAAAACACCTAGAGACTTAAATGTAGGGTTCTATGGCTTTCCAAAGGGGATAAGGACACAATTTTTCACCAATATGATAACCATAAAAAGAATGTGAACATTATTTGGAAAATATCAAAAAGTGATGGTTCAATGGCTTCAAGCACATGCTGAATAGAACAACCAAATAGGCACAAGAAACACACATAAACACATAGAGATCATATTTATCCTATAAACCCTTAATGGAAAACCAACACCTAATAGATATATATTATTTGCTTATCCAAGCTAGCCAAACATCGGGTTGTTTTAGGCATCTTACAATGGAGTATATCAAGCTATTAAATAGGCTTCACCATATGTAATACCATGGGAAAATACTATTTCTTACTAAAACCATGGGCTCATAAACCATCATCAGTAAACCCATCAATGATGTTGGCATGTTTACAAGCAAAGTGTGCTTGTCATTGATGGAAAGATCAGAGTATGCAGCGATGGAAAAACAAGAACAACGTAAGCTCAGGAGGATTAGCGCAGAGTCGCAAGCAGTGCATAGGTGTGCACCAGGGATGAGGTTAACTCATTGCCAAAGCTCAAGAGAGATAGCATACTCAGGATCTTAGACAACTCAAAAGTTGAGGCCTTTGACACTTAGAAATTACTCCAAGTCAGGAGGATGTGTAAACTCAGGAGGAGAAGCGATAGTGATCATTGGATCCCGTTGAGAATTCCCAATGACTGTCATATCTGAATTCAGATAGGTCGAGCATGTAGATGGAGGACAGATCTCGGGCGTTAGATTCGAGCGCAGGGTTCGACCGTCGTTCGATCCAGGAGAACCTACACGTTCTTTAAAGTTCTAGGAGAAGCAGGCTTACAAAATCCCGAAACAGACACATCAACAAAGAGTTTCGCAGACCGGGAAATAACTCCATTTTAGAGTTTCAGATACCGGGAGTTGGAGGAGTCAAGAGTCGAGACTCTTCAACATAGGAGTCTCGAAGTCACGAAATACGAAACGTCAAAATCTTGAAACAGGCACATCAACAAAGAGTTTCGTAGACCGGGAAATAACTCCATTTCGGAGTTTCAAATACCGGGACTTGGAGTAGTCAAGAGTTGAGACTCTTCATCACAAGAGTCCAGAAGTCGCGAAATGCGAAACACCAAAATCTTGAAACAGGCACATCAACAAAGAGTTTCGCAGACCGGGAAATAACTCCATTTCAGAGTTTCGGATACCGGGAGTTGGAGGAGTCAAGTGTCGAAACACTTCACCACAGGAGTGTCAAAATGTCAGAATTCCGAAATGCGAAAAAACACCTTTTGGTGTAGGTTTCGGATACCGGGAGTTGGAGTGTCAAAACACTTCACCACAGGAATGTTGAAATGCGAAAAACACCTTTTGGTGTAGGTTTCGGATACCGGGAGTTGGAGTGCTGAAACACTTCACCATAGGAATGTCGAAATGAGAAAAACACCTTTTGGTGTAGGTTTCGGATACGGGGAGTTGGAGTGTTGAAACACTTCACCCCAGGAATGTTGAAATGTCGAAGTGTTGAAATGAGAAATCGCGAAAGCACTTTATGGATAAACACTTGGGCACAACTGTGGGCATGTGAAGGAAGGAGCTTACAAGTTGCAAGGATCCATTTCATGATCGGGAGTTGGAAGAGTCAGAGTGACTCACAACAAATTCGCAAAATGCAAAATTGTGAAATGTAGTATTGAATAAGTCTATGGTCACAGTCAGTGATCACATCTGTGGAAGATGGAGGAAGGAGATAGTGCAACCAAGCTCCATTTAGGTGATCGGGACTTGGAGTGTCGAGACCCTTCATTATAGGAATGATGAAATTGTGAAAGCGCTTTATGGATAAGAGCCTGGTCACTACCGATGGTCACATCGTCGAAGAGCTGTAGAGAAGAGCTCAAAGAGACAAGCTCCATTTCAGAGTTTGGGACATGGATATTCGAGACGAACCTTCATAGAATCCCTAGAACGCGAAATGTGAAATGCGTGTGCAGAATTGGCCCATGATCATAACCTATGGTCACATTGATGAAGGCTCAAAGGAGGAGCTAGCATGAAGCTAATCTCCACTTCGAAGATCGCAACTTGGAGAATCAAGATGCCTCACAACAAGAATTGTCGAAATGCGAATCATGAAAGCACCTTCTGAACAGGCGTGTGGTCACTTCCTGAGGCTACATGTGAAAGGAAAGGTGAAAGGTGCCAAAGGCATAAGGCTCAAGAGGTTCATAGTGTAACTGCCAGAAACCACTGATTGTTTCTGCATAGAAAAATCAAAGAGGCCTCAATGTGATTGCCAGAGGAGATGAAGAGTCTCAAGGCATCTGACAGTGGAATGAAGACTGTTCATAGAGGCAATTGACAGATGGAAGAGAGTTGAAGCCTGTAACTGCAACAGAGGGGATGAGCTCGACTATGATAGAGAAGACGAAGAGTCTCGACTACTAGACAGGCTAAGGAATCTCGGCATAACACCCAATGATGATGGACGCATGGGTTTAATGGATAGAGAAGTTGAAGAGTTGTAATGATGATCTGGAAGAGGACTCGAAATGAGGAGAACATGCAAAACAGAGAGATTGTGTTGATGCTCGAGGTAGTGAAGTGGTGGAAATGTGGAGTGGTAGTGAATATCCCAATGTGGAGAACAATGGCGGCATGAAGAGCATGGAGATGGATTGCACATAGAGTATGCACAAGCTGCACAGAGACTATAAGAATGAAGAACAAAGGAGAGATGGGGGGTTTTGTTGAGAGTGATTCAGGTGTGTAGAAGGAGGTAGAGTGCAGGATCTTAAATGCACAGAAGAGGAATGGTGCATAGATGGGATATGGCGCACAGAGCATAAAGCGCAATAGAAGCAAAGAACAGAGATGCATAACTGAGACAGTAAAAGAAGGCTAAGGTGCACTTGTAGAGAAAAACAGAATATCAAAAAGTGAAAGAAGATGAAGACAGAGAGACACTGATACAAGAGAGCAGAGCAGCATAGCAAAACAGTGATCATCCTGGTAAGCCAATGACAACTATTGAATCACTATAATAAGTTTTAGTAGAAAATATTTATATTTCAGGGTGGTTGGGAGGTGTTAGGGAGGACTATTGTCCTCAGAGGTTCAAGTGGGTGCTTGAACACAGGGAGTTGAAGCTTCCATCTGGTTGCAGCCAAAAAAACTAGGGTGGCAAGGTGGTGCAAGGGAGAACTATTGTTCTTTGTTTTACAAGTTGGTGCATGTGTGACTGGAAGTTGTTGCTTCCATCCAGTTGGTGCTGGAACACTTAGGTAGTTGTTGCTTCCTTCTAGTGGGTGCTAGAGAAACCAGGGATTTGGTGCTTCCTTCTAGTGGGTGCTAGAGAAACCAGGGAGTTGGTGCTTCCTTCTAGTGGGTGCTAGAGAAACCAAGGAGTTGGTGCTTCCTTCTAGTAGGTGCTAGAGAAAATAGAGAGTTGGTGCTCTCAGCAAGTTGCAACTTGCAAAATAGAGGTTGTATCCTCACAATGAGTTGGAGCTCATATGTATGATAATGTACAGAATGTAAAGATTACTTATCATACCAAGAAGAAGAGGTTTTTACCCTTTATGGGTTTCCTCAGGAAATATCTGTCTCTATGTATCTCATATGTGTGAATGATGTTGAGTGTTCTATTGCTNTTGTACAACAATTGGTATCAGAGTGGGTTCCTTTTATTTAAAGGTATATCTGTAAGATTAAACATGAAAAGTCATGAAGGGACTTCAGCCAGTAAGCCTCCTTTGTTTGATGGAACAAATTTTGCCTTCTGGAAGGTTAGAATGAGAACATACCTAATGGCCTTAGGTGCTGATGTTTGGGATGTAGTAGAGACTGGATACATAAAGCCTGTTGTGCTAGTTTCCAAGGATGATAAGTTAGAATTTAGCTTTAATGATAAGGGAATGAATGCTATCTTGAATGGACTTGCAGAAGCCCAGTTTGTAAAGGTGATGCATCTTCAAACTGCCAAATAAATGTGGGACAAACTCATTAGCAGTTATGAAGATAATGAGAAGGTAAAAGATGCCAAGCTTCAAACCTACAGAGTACAGTTTGAAAAGCTACAGATCAAAGAAGATGAAACCATTGGGAAGTATTTTCTGAGAGTTGAAGAACTAGTAAATGAAATGAAAGCACTTGGTGAAAAAACTGAGGAACCCTCTTTAGTTCAATAAATTTTGAGATCTCTACTAGATAGGTTCAACCCAAAGGTCTTATCTATAGAAGAACTTAATGATATAAAGACTTTGGATTTTGATCAACTTCTAGGAACGTTGACTGCAAATGAAATGAGGATAGTTACAGATAAACCCACCTCTAGAGAAGCATCATTTAAAGAATATAAGAATGAAGATTATGAGCCTGATGAAATTGAAGCAAAATTCGTGAGAAGACCAAAGAAAGGATCGGGCAAGTACCAAGGTAAGTTTCCCTTCAAATTTTTCAACTGTGGTAAGATAGGTCATTTTGCAAATAAATGTCCACACAAGAAGAAGGACCAGAACTCTGAAGGTGAAGAGAAGTACAAATCCAAAATATTTGATAGAAAGAAAAGTTTATGTGTAAACAATGATGACTCCTCAGAAGACACCGATAGTGACTCTTCCTGTGAAGATAAGGTAAATGACTTCATGCTTATGGACAAAGAGGATTATGATAATAAAATCACAGGCAGTGATGATAATGATGAAGAAGTTATGGTTGATATGGAAGGAGAATTGATCAGTGCACTGGAAGAGATTGACAGACTCATAATTAAGAACAGAAAGCAAAAACAATTGTTGATACAGTTCGAGAAATATAGTAAAAAACCTGATGAAGACTTTGCCCTGCTAAAAGTGGAATTAGAAGAGGTAAATAAAATAGAGGACATTCTTAAACAACAGTTATCAGAAAAGAAGGCAAGATCTGAAGCCCTGGAAGAAGAAGTAGTGAAAACAAGGAAAGATTTGGAGAAGTTTCAAGCCTTGTATCATCATAATCTGTCAAGTATCAAAGCCTCAGAAGGATTAGTCACCATTCTGAATCAGCAAAGGAATCCAAAGATGAAAATTGGTTTGGGTTATGAAGAGGGATCAAGTAGTGGTCAGCCAAGAAACAAAGAACCCATCAAGTTTGTCAAAACTACAACCAATGATAACAACAAACCTGTAGAAACAAAGGAAGACAATCAGTCGCCCAGGAGGAGTAAAGAAAAAGGTGCCAGGACTAAATCTATAGAACAAAGAAATAATGCACTCCCTGCTCAAGGAAATCATCAGCATGGAAGAAATTGATTTGCTCAAATAAGACAACCATTTTCCAGGTACAAAGAATTTTTCTATGATATTGTTTCTACTGTTCTAACTTTGGTCACAAAGCTGTAAATTGTTCCTTAAGACTTAGACATGAGAAATTAATATTTCCAAGGAATAAATATCTGCCACAACAAAGAATGATACAGCCAAGTAACAAACCATCACAGATTACAAATTGCCAAATTAAGTCTAGAGACATGCAACTAAGGAGATCAAGAAATAATAAACAGTCAATGAGTAGACAACGTTGCAACAATAAATTTGACCTATTGAACAATGAAAGTGAATGCTATAACTATCACAACTTTCGCCACAAAGATGCAAACTGCCATCTGAAGAATTACAAAGCAGATCCAAGGATAAAGTTCTTAGATAGAAAGGCCAGCACGTGGAAAAGGAAAGATAGTGAAAATGGTGGTCTAGCACTTTTAACTCAAAAACAAAAGGCCTATGGAAATATAGATAGTGGATGTTCCGAGCACATGACTAGAGACAAGGATAAGCTTCTGTCAATAAGTAAAAGAAAAATAGGAAATGTGATCCTTGAAAATGATGAACCGGGTAAAATCAAGGATAAAGAGATGGTGAGTTTGAGTAATGTCAAAGGAGATGCCCAGTACGTTCTGCTTGTGGATGGTTTGAAACATAATTTGCTCAGTACAAGTCAAAAGTGTGACAAAGACAGTGAAGAGGTGTTCACATCCAAAGAGTGTAAGGTAAATGTAAACTTAGGACAAGTGGTGAATAAAGGCATAAGGACAATTAATGATGTTGATATTGAATCCTCCCCTGCAAGTAAATAAGAAGACACAGATATAATAAAAGAATGTTCAGTTGGCATCAATCCCATGGAAGAAGTAGAAGAAGAATCATGTCATAAGGTCAACAGGTGAAACTTCCTTTGCCTCCACCCCTCCTGTGGGCTCTATATTTGCTTTTGAGACTCCATCAATGGGCTTTTCGCATGGACTTGGATCTGGATACCAATCTGCTCCTTCCTGACCTCCCTCATCTTACTCAGCCTTCAAGAATTCTCATGTTGAAGCACTTACTGGAAAAAAATGTTTCTGAAACCGATCAATAAGTTCCGGTTCCAGTAAATGCATCAATTGATCGAAGGTCTAATCCAAATAAATGAGTACTAACTGTAGTAGAAAGTGAAAGTGCTTGATAATAATGAGGAATCCAAAAGAAATAGATAAGAACTCCAATCTTTCAACCTATGCCCTCTATCACACGATTTCACTTCAAATATTTGATGGAAGCTGAAGTTTTGAAGGTTGAGAAATCAAACACCCAAAGAAATTTCTTAAATAGCTCCATGACCCTCGATAAGCTCTTGGATAGTCAGAGATCACCAAATGACAAATCTGGTATTGGATACAACAAGGAAGAAATCAGTACTCCTAAGAAACCTGATACAGGTCCTTCGTCTGTGAAAAAGAAAAGTAGGTATGAGAGTGGTTGTAGGGGTTTTTTCTTGTGATTGAATATGGTCATAAAAGCCTTGGATTGTATGCATCATGGAAGAAAAATGAAATTGCAGTAATAAATATCGATGAGAATCAATGGGGAGATCCAAGGGTTATTTAAAAAGCACAAGCTACAATTTTGCAGTGTTCAAGTAGGACAATGACATTCGCAGTAGCAACATTTTGATGTACAAAATTATATACATGACATTCTGTAGAGATAACAAGAGGAAAGACCTTGTTAGGGAAAGCTAATCTTTTTAGAAACAAAGGAGGAGAACAATCAGAAGTGGAGAGAGAACAGTGACAGGGGGAGTCATCCAGTTATGACAAGAAAAGGTTGATGAAGGAGTCCCAGTAAGAGAGGTGAGCAATATTGAGTCTGCTACAGAGGACACAATTGAATATGAAGATGAACATGTCCAAGAATCAGAAGGAGAAGACTCTAGTTTAGATACAAATATTCTGCAAGCCTCAAATAAGAAAGTCCATCCTGTCAGGGGGAGTTTGTGTTGGTTTAATATCTGATACCTCCTAAAAATACTGCAACAGCTCAGGGGGAGAATGTTTTCTTTGACATTGATGTCAAAGAGGGAGAAAAGGAGTGCTCCGGACTAGATGCTACAATTGGAGGTCCAAACAGATTAGCGCGGTCATTCAAGGTTGTCATCAATGCCAAAGGGGGATATTGTTGGCATGTTTACAGGCAGAGTGTGCTTGTCATTGATGGAAAGATCAGAGTATGCAGCGATGGTAAAACAGGAACAACGTAAGATCAGGAGGATTAGCGCAGAGTCGCATGCAGTGCGTAGGTGTGCACCAGGGATGAGGTTAATGCATTGCCAAAGCTCAAGAGAGATAGCGTACTCAGGATCTTAGATGGATCAAAGGTCGAGGCCTTTGACACTAAGAAATTACTCCAAGTCAGGAGGATGTGTAAACTCAGGAGGAGAAGTGACAGTGATCATTGGATCCCATTGAGAATTCCCAATGACCGTCAGATCTGAATTCATATAGGTTGAGATTGCATATGGAGGATAGATCTCGAGCGTTAGATACGAGCATGAGATTCGACCGTCGTTGTATCCAGGAGAACCTGAATGTTCTTTAAAGTGCTAGGAGAAACGGGCTTACAAAATATTGAAACAGGAACATCAACAAAGAGTTTCGCAGACTGAGAAATATCCATTTCAGAGTTTCGGATACCAGGAGTTGGAGGATTCAAGAGTCGAGACTCTTCATCACAGGAGTCTTGAAGTCGCGAAATGTGAAACGTTGAAATATCGAAATAGGCACATCAACAAAGAGTTTTGAAGACCGAGAAATAACTCCATTTCGGAGTTTCAAATACTGGGAGTTGGAGGATTCAAGAGTCGAGACTCTTCATCACAGGAGTCCCAAAGTCGCAAAATGCGAAACGTCGAAATCCTGAAACAGGCACATCAACAAAGAGTTTTGCAGACCAGGAAATAACTCCATTTCGGAGTTTCGGATACCAGGATTTGGAGGAGTCAAGTGTTGAAACACTTCACCACAGGAATGCCGAAATCCCAGAATGTCAAAATGTGAAAAACACCTTTTGGTGTAGGTTTTGGATACCAGGAGTTGGAGTGTCGAAACACTTCAGCACAGGAATGCCGAAATGTCGAAATGCTGAAATGCAAAAAAAACCTTTTGGTGTAGGTTTCGGATACCGGGAGTTGGAGTGCCGAAACACTTCACCACAAGAATGTTGAAATGTCGAAATGCAAAAAATACCTTTTGGTGTAGGTTTCGGATACCGGGAATTGGAGTGTCGAAACACTTCACCACAGGAATGTCGAAATGTCGAAGTGCCAAAATGCAAAATCGCGACAACAATTTATGGATAAACGCTCAGTCACAACTGTGGGCATGTGAAGGAAGGAGCTTACAAGTTGCAAGGATCCATTTCGAGATCAAGAGTTGGAAGAGTCAGAGTGACTCGCAACAAATTTGCGAAACGCAAAATTGTGAAATGCAGTTTCGAATAAGGCTATGGTCACAGTCAGTGGTCACATCTACGAAATATGGAGGAAGGAGCTAGTGCAACCAAGCTCCATTTCGGTGATCATGACTTGGAGTGTCGAGACCCTTCATCATAGGAATGTCGAAATTATGAAAGTGCTTTATGGATAAGCGCTCAGTCACCGCAAGTGGTCACATCGTCTAGGAGCTGTAGAGAAGAGCTCGAAGAGACAAGCTCCATTTCAGAGTTTGGGACATGGAGAGTCGAGATGACCCTTCACAGAATCTGTGAAATGTGAAATGAGAAATGCATGTGCTGAATTGGCCCCTGATCATAACCTATGGTCACATTGATGAAGGCTCAAGGGAGGAGCTAGCACGAAGCTAATCTCCATTTCAGAGATCGCGACTTGGAGAATCGAGATGCCTCACAATAGGAATTATCGAAATGTGAATCATGAAAGCACCTTCTAAACAGGCGTGTGGTCACCGCCTGAGGCCACATATGAAAGGAAAGGTGAAAGGTGCCAAAGGAATAAGGCTCAAAAGGTTCACAGTGTAACTTCCAGAAACCACTGATTGTTTCTGCACAGAAAAATCAAAGAGGCCTCAGTGTGATTGCCAGAGGAGCTGAAGAGTATCAAGGCATTTTCCAGTGGAATGAATATTGTTCATAGAGGCGATTGATAGATGGAAGAGCGTTGAATCTTGTAACTGCAACAGAGGGGATGAGATCAAATATGATAGATAAGACAAAGAGTCTTGACTGCTAGACAAGCTAAGGAATCTCAACATAACACCTAGTGATGATGGATGCATGGGTTTAACGGCTAGAGAAGCTGAAGAGTTGCAATGATGATCTAGAAGAGAAATCGACAGGAGGAGAACATGCAGAATAGAGATATTGTGTTGATGCTTGGGGTAGTGAAGCAGTGGCAATGTCAAGTGGCAATGAATATCCCGATGTGGAGAACAATGGTGGCATGAAGAGCATGGAGATGGATTGTGCATAGAGTATGCACAAGCTACACAAATACTATAAGAATGAAGAACAAAGGAGAGATCGGGGCTACTATTGAGAGTGATTTAGGTGTTTAGAAGGAGGCTGAGTGCAGGAGCTAAAATGCATAGAAGAGGAATGGTGCATAGATGGGATATGGCGTACAGAGCATAAAGTGTAACAGAAGCAAAGAACAGAGATTCATAACTAAGACAGTAAAAGAAGGTTGAGGTGCACTTGTAGAGAAAAATAGAAGATCATAAAGCGCAAGAAGATGCAGACAAAGAGACACTAATATAGGAGAGCAGAGCAACATAGCAGAACCGTGATCAGCATGGTAAGCCAATGACAACTATTGAATCACTGTAATAAGTTTCAGTAGAAAACATTTATATTTCAGGGTGGTTGGGAGGTGCTAGGGAGGACTTTTGTCCTCAGAGGTTCAAGTGGGTGCTTGAACACAGGGATTTGAAGCTTCCATCTGGTTACAGCCAAAAAAACCAGGGTGGCAGGGTGGTGCAAGGGAGAACGGTTGTTCTCTGTTTTACAGGTTGGTGCCTGTGTGACTGGAAGTTGGTGCTTCCATCCAGTTGGTGTTGGAACACTTAGGGATTTGTTTCTTCCTTCTAGTGGGTGCTAGAGAAACCAGGGAGTTGGTGCTTCCTTCTAGTGGGTGCTAGAGAAACCAGTGAGTTGGTGCTTCCTTCTAGTGGGTGCTAGAGAAACCAAGGAGTTGGTGCTTCCTTCTAGTAGGTGCTAGAGAAAACATAGAGTTGGTGTTCTCAGCAAGTTGCAGCTTGCAAAAGAGAGGTTGTAGCCTCACAATGAGTTGGAGCTCATATGTATGATAATGTACAGAATGTAAATATTACTTATCATACCAAGAAGAAGAGGTTTTTACCCTTTATAGGTTTCCTCAGGAAATATCTGTCTCTGTGTATCTCATATGTGTGAATGATGTTGAATGTTCTATTGCTTACTTCCTTGCATTATTGTGATTGTCATTTAGTGCTCTGTAAAGAGTTTAAAATAAGCATAATTGTTTAAGCATGGTAACAATTGATTCAGGCCCCCCCCCTCTTAGTTGTCCAACAAATGACTGACTCAAGGTTATCCTAACTACTCTATGATTTAATCAATATTAATCCAACATTCCCCCCTTTAAACATGACTTGGGATAAACACCTAACTTCTCTCAAAGTTTATTAACTACGTATCTGGGAATAAAGCATGCCCCCCTATCACCTAAGTCTAAGTTTAGAATTTATATCGATGAACCATTAAACCAGGGTTATGCATGCCTAAATAGGTCTTATAGCCATATGCCCATTTACATGTGATAAAATACAACTCTATAAAAAATTGTACATTTGTATACCTAAACACATGATGCTATGAAACATGAACAAGTGTCATTGCTAGCATCTCTCTTACTCCAAATACAATTACGTAGTCCAAGTGCTTCTCAACCAAGTACTTATGTTACCATTGTATTCTTGAGAAGATGATGCAAGAAGCATCTACCTGCCTCTTTACCACCATCCCTCCTACTATAAATACAATGGGTTGAATAAAGCAATCATTAACCAAGTACTTTTTTGTTCACTCTATGGCCATGTTCTTCTACCTAAGCTCCACATTAATTATTTATATTGTGATTTTGTTGAGTACTTCAAATGATATGCCAATGTTCTCCAAATGTCCTCGCAAATTTGTTGAACCAAACACAATGCTAAGAGGAAAAAACCCCTCCATTTGGAAAGTTATGACATTAATCAATTAGAATGAGAGTTCACTACACAAGAGTGATCGGAGTTGTTACATAACCAACTTCAAGTCCTAATATTCTAGCCATTGTATCCATATTTGGTTTTGACTTTCGCTACAAAAGACAAGTCTCCTCAATGTAGCCATATCCTAAAAATGCCATCTTGAATGTAGCACTCTTTATCTCTTCCTTTGTGGGACCTGACTTCTTAAAAATTCCAAGAGTAAAAATTTATAGGTATTTCAAAAGAAGTGAGTGTCCCCACCAAAAAACTACCCAACAATAACACATTCAACCCCATGAAAATTTTTCCAACAACACTTAAGAGATATTTATATCCTATGTAAACACCATAATGGAGAGGCTTGACCTTAGACCAAAAATTATTCCTCTTTTATGAAAAATCAAAGTTCTCATTCACAACAAGAAAGTCATGTGGATCTTCTACTAGGAAGGTTTGTGTTCTTGGAACAATCGCATCTGAAATGGGTAACTTCAATTCCCATAATTGAATAGAATGTATATGTTTTATCAGTTAATCTTATGCACCTCATGTGCATTGGCCATTGTGAGAGACACAAAGACTTTGTAATGAACAACTTACTCAGAATCCATAATAATATTTATATATAATAACAATTGATAATAGATGATAATATTACAAAGATAGGGACTGTCTATATATATTTAATTTATGGTTTTATGAAGAGTCGTGACTTTTAGTCATGACCTTTTATTACATGAATGTTTAATTTTACTTGTATTTATTATTTTAATGTCTTTATATTATATTATTTATTTATTGTGACATTTCCCTTCCCTTAATTTTTTTTTGGTCCTCAAAGCAATGATAAAGAAGGATGTAACTGGAGAAAGTGCTCTGACTCCCATGCGACGTCTTCTTCCGGTAGATTTTTCCATTTAATCAGATATTCCTTGATTACTCGAGAACATAATCTATTTTCCCAGGTGGCGATAATGGCTTAGGGCTCTAAAATGATTCTTCCTTCCTCATAAAACATAGAAGTATAGTTTGTGCCTTTTGTTGTTTTCCCAAGACTCTCTTTAGGTATGATACATGAAATGCATTATGGATACGACTTTTATCTGGTAAATCCAACTAGTAGGCTATGTGACTAATATTTTTATTTATTTGATATGGTCCATAAAATTTTGGAGACAATTTATTCTTCCCATGTTGTTTAAGGGATAACTATTTGTAAGGTTGAAGTCTCACAAATACCCAGTCTCCTACTTCAAACTCTCTTTCTATTTGGTTTTGGTCAGCTTGTTGCTTCATTCGGTTCCTTGCAACTGTTAATTTTTCTTTGAGTAACTGAAGGATTTTTTGACTTTTGTCTAAATGGTCCTTTATCTACGCAACTTTTATCTGGTTGGTGGCCAACTCCTTCCATGATGGAGGTTTGTAACCATAAATAGCATGGAAAGGTGTCATTTTAGCTGATGTGTGATAAGTGGAATTATACCTGTTGAATTATAAGTGGAATTATACATGTTGATAAGTGGAATTATACATGTCATTGATGCCAATGGTTTGATTATTTGGGATATTGTTGGATCATACGTCATGGATGAAAATGGTTTGGTTTGATTGATGTCATTGATTGATGTCAAGTAATTGATAAAGATGGATCATCGATATGATTCCCTTGATGAGAATGATAGATGTCCAAGTGGAAACCAATAGATAAAGATGGATCATTGATATGATGCCCTTGATGAGAATGATAGATGTCCAAGTGGAAACCAATTGATAAACATGGATCATTGATATGATGCATTGATAAAGATGGATCAATGAGTTGTCATTGATACATGATGCATAGTTGATATATATGATGCAGTGGTGAATTGATGCCAAGATGAATCATTATTGTTTTATCATGGTTGATAAGGTGCACAAATGGATGAACTCCAAAGTGATCCCCTTATGGTGGAAGCCCTCACAGGAAGACGCTTTACGGATTGAGTTATCCTAGAAGAAAGGTTGGAGGACCCATGCTTGCATGTGGACTAATGAGATGAAGATCAATGAAGTTGTTGGTGAAACTATTCTAGATGGATAGTGCTTAACATGCCATTTCCAGTGGTATGTGGAATGTCACATAACTCCTCATGGTTTGAGATTTATGGCTCTACAAAGTTGAAGGACCCCCATATGATGGCTTGAAGCCCCAAAAGGTCAAAGAAGTCAAAGTGATTGAAAAGAAGAAATCACTATTTAAATGATAAAGTAAAGTGACAAATCAAGAAAGATTATTTAAATGATAAAATGAAGTGACAAAATCAAGAAGGAATATTTAAATGATAAAGTATTGGAGAACTTTCTATTCATGGAAAGTGATTAACCCTAAAATAAGGAAAATAGGTTAAGTGACCTAGAAATGGGTTAAGTAACCTAAAAATGGGTTAAGTGACCTAGAAGATGAAAGTATAAATAAGAAGCTAGGATCTCTTGTAAAATGTACATTCGGTGAAAATCCTCTTGTGGATCAATGGAGAGCTTCTTGTGAATATCTTGTGGAGTATTGATGGAGAGATTCTTGTGAGAGAATATTATTGGTGTGGATATCTTGAGCATGATTGAAGATCTATTTTGAGGAAGAGAGCGAGAGGAGGATCTCATGGACGCATCAAATTTTTGGCAATGTTGGAGATCTTGACGGCAAAAGTCTCGGATTCACAGAAAACCCTATTTTCTGATGTCCATGAGGGTTGTTTGTGTATAGGGTGTCTGTACATGTGGGTTGGTTGTGTATAGGGTGAGTGTACACGCGGGATGACTGTGTACAAGGAGCGTGGAGTGGATAAAATCATGGATATTTGTGTTTGAGTTGGTGCCAAGCTCTTGGATGATGAGGCAGGTTCCAGATCTGCATTCTATTGCCTCAGATCTATCACTGAGACACTAGTATGGTTACATTATTGTCTTGATGGATACTATTGTTTGATGTGTTGTGAATTCTTAGGGCATTATTGGTATGACTTATATGATGTGGTTCAGTTTGGATGATTTGGTTGATGGATTGAGCAGCACTCTAGTGATTTAGTAGTGACATGATTGCTATGGTATACTAGTTGTTTATACACGATTGAGATAGCATTCATATTGATTTGTTGAGGAGCATGAGAAAGATATTGGAGAGCTTGGATGTATTGTGACTGGCTATGGGTCAGTTTGGATAGTGGAAGACAGAAGAGAAAGTGATTACAGGTTGCAGAGGATTTGAGCATGTGAAGTAAAGAAAAACCCTAGTTGCTCAGAAGCATATGCTTGTTGCATTATACACTGGTCACGTGCAAATGCAGGCTGTAGTGAGCCAGGGCACGTGCACACGTAGGCTGCACTACTGACAGGTCGCATACCTATTGATAGATTGACATATGTTGAGGATTTTTGCCTCATCTCAGTTGATGTTGAGGGTGTAAGATGAGTCTTGCATTATAGAGAAGGTGCTCTTACAGAGTTGTACTCTATTCAGTTGTTGATGATAAACCCCAAGGATTGTAGTCCATAATAAAAAGAAAATTGTACATACATCTTGTGTTCTTTGTGTTCTTTGTGTTCATTGTGGTGATGACTTGTTGATGATATATTGTTGATATATGTTGTTGATATGTGCTCACATCTAACTAGTTATAAATGACAACAATGGGTAATGAATAAATGTTGAATTCTAATTGATGAGTTTTTGTGCAAGAGGGAAGTTTTGGGAAAAAGAGCCCCACACTCATTCACCCCCCCTCTAACTGTGGTAGGTGTGTCCAACGATACCACCACTCAGCAAGGTGAAACCATTGAAACCATTTATTTTGTTTGTTGGAGATAAACCAACGAAGATAGGTTTCTATGCATTTACTGGCGAATTTTGTTTGACCATCTGTTTGAGGGTGGTAAGTTGAGCTCATATTGAGAGAGGTTTCGATCTGTTTGCAAAATTCTCTCCAAAAGTTCCCTTTAAATTTTGCATCTCTATCGCTGACAATGACCTTAGGGAACCCATGTAGTTTGTAAATATTTTTACAAAATATTTCAGTTGTTTGTTTTGTTGAATTCGTTTTCCTTACTCCAATAAAGTGTGCATACTTAGTTAGTCTGTCTACTACTACTAATATTTTATCTTTTCCGTCGGATATGGGTAGTGCTTCAATGAAATCCATTGAAATTTCTTCCCATTTTTGGTTGGGAATGTGTAACAGGTGGAGTAACCTGGGGGTCGATACATTTTCATTCTTGTTCCTTTGACAGAGATCACATTCTGCTACATTTCGAATATCCTCACTCATCCCTTTCCCAAAAAATGATCTTCGTGCATTATAGTATGTTTTGAAAAATCCTACATGACCTGAAGCTAGGCAATCATGAGATTCTTGAAGAACCTTAGTTTTAAATCTTGAGTTGGTATTTAAGTAGACTCTCCCTTTATACCATAAGATGTCGTTTTTCCATTCGAACTTAGGATATCGATTTAAATTGTTGATTATAGAGCAAGTCTCTGGTTTTTTTGCATATTCAATTCAGATTTCATCCATCCATTCTGGAATGGCTATTGATATTGAAAAAACTTGTGTTTATTCATCTTTTCGTGATAGGGCATCAGTCGCGATGTTGTCTTTTCCTCTTTTATGTAGAATTTCCATATCAAACTTGGCAATTTTCTCTATCAACTTTTGTTGTTTGGTTGACAATGTTTTTTGTTGTAACAAGTACTTGAGACTGTTATGATCTGTGTGTATCAAGAACTTACTTCCCAATAGATATTGGTGCCATTTTATTAATTCATGCATGATGACCAACATTTCCTTTTTGTAAGTGGATTGTAAGCATTTTGTTTGATTTAATTTCCTACTCTCAAAAATCTATTAGGTTCCCATCTTGCATCAATATTGCTCCAATTCCAAAACCTGACGTGTCACACTCGATGATGAAGGGTTTGGGGAAGTCAGGTGTTGCTAATACCGGGATTGTGGACATAAAAAATTTTAATTTTTCGAAACTTTTTTGTGCTTCCACATTCCATTGGAAAGAGTTTTTCTTAAGGAGATTTGTTAGAGGGGTGGTTAAATGAGAATAATTCTTGACGAATCTTCGACAGTATCCTGCCAATCCTAGAAATCCTCGTAACTTAGATATGTTTTAGGGTTTAGGCCATTCTCTAATTTCCTTGATTTTCTTGGGGTCTACCTTGACTCCTTTTTTGGATATGATGTGACCAAGGTACTCTACTTCCTCCTTGCCAAATGTACATTTTGACATTTTAGCATAGAATTGATTTTCCTCCAGAAGAGATAACATGTGTCCCAAATGTTTCATATGCTCCTCCCATGTTTTACTGTACACTAAGATATCATCGAAGAAGACTAAGACATGTTTCCATAAATATGGGTGAAATAATTCATTCATTGTTGCTTGGAAAGTGGTTGGGGGCATTAGTTAGCCCAAAAGGCATCACCTTGAATTTGTAGTGTCCTTCGTGTGTCTAGAAAGCAGTCTTGGCTACATATTCTATTCTGACTCTAATATGATAGTACCCATATCTTAAATCAAGTTTTGAATAATATATTTCTCCATGAAGTTCATTCAACATTTCATCAATAAACAGGATGGTAAATTTATTTTAAATTGTTATTTTGTTTAGCCCTTGGTAATTTATGCATAATCTGAAAGATCTGTCTTTCTTTCAAACTAAAACTACTAGAGCTGCATATAGACTTCTTATTTCGTGATGACACCAAATTTTAATAGGTCTTGGACTAATCTTTCTATCTTTGTTTTATGGTGATGAGGGTATATGTATGGTCTAACCTTGACTGGGCTTGATCATAGTTTAACTTCAATTATGTGCTCAATTATTCTTTGAGGCGGTAACTCCATGGGAAGATCTTGAAAAAATTTCTTATGTTTTTGAATTAGATATTGAACGTCTAATGTTATTGAGTCATCATGTTCATATTCTTGTATTTCTATGTTGTGGAATTGGATGAATTATGTGGTTTCTCCTTTTTGGATCATTTTTTTCATTTGTTGTGATGACACAACCTGTGTTTGTGGAGGTTGAAAACCATTTAATTTATAAATTTTCCCTTGCCACTTGAATTGGATGAAATGTTCCTGGTGATTGATTGAGTATGTGGCCAAGGTTTGTAACCATTGGACTCCTAAAAACACATCTACTCCTCCCAAAGGGACAGTGTAAAGTTCTGATTCCAAATTGAAATCTTGGGTTTGGAGTTTCACCTTATGGCATTTTCTGACATTTCCAATTTTTTTGTCATCTGCAACCATTACTTTCATATCTGGAACTGGATATACAAATAATTTTAGTTTCCTTGCAATCTTAATATCGAGGAAATTGTGAGTACTTCCAGTGTCGATTAGTACGGTGACATTATCATTTTTTATATGTCCTTTTAATTTGATAGTTTGTGGTTGGGTAATGCCTGTGATGGATGCGAGCGATATTCTTGGTGTGTCATCTTCTATGCGTTCTGAAGTGTCATTTTGGAAATTTTCTATTTCTTCATTTATTGATTTTGTTGAGTCTGATTCATTGTGTAATGTCCCTGACCATCCATGGTGGGCCATGCTACACCATAGAACTCTTACTATTCTCTCTGTGGAACATACTGTAACATACCCAATGTCCAACTGAGCTATGCTACATAATTTTTTCAACTGAAATGCATGCAATTAAGATACATACACACAGAACTCTTGTGGAAGCTTTACATGTAAAACGTAAATAGACAAATACATTTTGTAAATACATGGATTCATAACAGTAAACATAGACATGCAGCATATACCGAAAATACCCATAAACATACAAACAGATATAATCACGCATAGGATAAACCCATAAAAATAAACACGTAAATATCAATGCAACATGTAAATTTATCACACAATTGACACTTATCTTTGTGAGAATATCACCAACTACGTGTAGACCTTCGACGAACCTCCCATCCTTAGACCACACTATTCATTGCTCTCAACAGTGAGTCACCCCCGAGCTGGGACTAAACTCCACCCGGGTAAAGGGATTCCTAACCAGGCTAAAGGCTCATAGACAATAGGAAAGACTCTGTCTCAGGTGCCAACTCAACTAATATCCTACAGTCCCTCATTCCGCACATGATTGTCCCACCCAAGAAGTGTGTCCCTTCTCTTCTCAACAGTCCTTCGGCTGCCCCACTTCCTTTCCGGGCTTCAATAATAGGTCGGACAGGAAGTCTCAAAGAACTGTAGCTCCAACTCATCACCTTCAGGAAATCAATCCCCGACAATTATCTCACCCAGAGAATTTCTCATGGGCCTAAACACCCGCCTCTTCAGTCCATCTCCCATGCTAACCAGCTACATGATCACAAAGATGGCTATGGATACGGGTTCAGGTACAGTTATGAAAATATGAAGGATAGCTCAATGGGTGTGAATACTCATGGATGATTGACTGGTTGGCTGAATGATGGAAGGAATGATGGAAATATCCTAGGAAATTAAATAAGTCCCAACAATATGTATGCATGTCCCCAACTTTCCACTTGTCATGTTGGGAGCTACTTTGGCCCACTTGTACCCAACTTTAGAACTTAGGATAAAATAATTATCCATACTTTATGTTTTAAGAAATATTAATATAATATTCATTTTTGGCTTAAGCTTCCTAGATTAGCCCCTTTCCTTAACTTAGCCCCTCCCTTTCCCTAACTAGTGGAGTTTAGTCCCCCATCTCTTTTATAGTGGTCGGTCTGTGCACAATGATGTATTTATATTAATTATGAGACATGTACAAAATAGGCGCACTGGCCTTTAACATCTAGGCTCTCCAGCCTAATCAAAACATAAGTATCATATATTATAACCACTGGCTCACCAGCCTACAAAACATAACATAAACACAAAGGCTCGTTAGCTTCACAATCGCACACACTTAGGATGTTGTGTGCAGTATCCTCGAATGTGCACACTTCATCATTTCACTGTGCAGTACCTGCGCGCACTATGCCATGGAATGTGCATACAAAATGATATCAAAGAAGCTCACCATCTTAAGTACATTTCATCTAGATTACAATTGGGTGCGGCCTAGGGATATTACAAACCCCTCCCCTTATTTATGCACTGTCCTCAGTGCATCATGTACCCATATTCAACAAAATTTCAAAATCCTAAAAAAGATGCGGGTATTTTGCCCGCATTGCATCCTCATGCTCCAAATTAGCATCCTCAGGACCGTACCAGGTCCATTGGACCTTTACAAGCCCTATGGGTCGATTCCAGAGCTGTTTGATTTTTCGGTCCAGAATGCGTATCGGATGCACTTGGAAAGTGCCTTCTTGTTCCACCTGAATCACATTCCAATCAATAACATGATTAGCATCAGGTATATATTTCTTGAGCAAAGATACATGGAATACATTATGAACAGACATAGATGCATGCAATACAATCATATAAGCAACTGGACCAATCCTCTCAAGGATTTCAAATGGCCCACAATACTGAGCTGCCAACTTTGAACAGTTTCCCAACTTCAGGGAACTTCTATTGGCCTTCACTTTCAAGAATACATGATCACCCACTTTAAATTCCCTATGAGTTATGCCCTTATCAACATAGATTTTTTGTCTGTCTTGGGCAGCCTTTAAATTTTGCTTTATTTTTATCATTTTCTCCTCCATTTCCCTGAGCAAATCTAGCCCAACCACTGCTCTGTCTATTGGGTTATCCCAACTTACTGGTGTGTTTCACTTTCTACCATAAAGTGCCTCAAATGGGCTCATCTTTAGAGATGCTTGGTACCCATTGTTATAAGCAAACTTTACCAAGTGTAGGTAGTCTTCCCATTTTGATGGTTTATCCATCATATACATCCTCAACATATCTTCAATCACTTGATTCACCCTCTCTGTTTTTCCATCTGATTCTAGATGATAAGTTGTACTAAAATTCAAATTTGTTCCAAATCCATTAAATAACCCCTTCCAAAATTTTGAGGTAAATTTTGGATCTCTATCAAACACAATTGTCTTGGATATGCCATGTAATCTGACAATTTCTTTCATATAAACATCAACAATGTTTTATGCCTTGTGAGTGAGCTTAACTGGAATAAAATGGGCAGCTTTAGTAACCTTATCCACCACTACCATGATAGAATCATGTTGTTGGTTTTTTAAGGGAAGTTTAGTGATGAAATCCATTGTTACAACTTGCCATTTCCACTCAGGAATGGGTAATGGTTGTAGCAAACCAGCTGGGTTTCTATGCTCAGCCTTTACCTTTTGACATTCCAAACATCTGGCAATAAAATCTACAACCTCTTTCTTCATGCCTGGCCAATAATATTGGCTTTTGACAGTTGCAATAGTTTTCTAATATCTTGGGTGCCCAACATAAGGCACATTATCCATTTCTCTCAATATCAGATTTTTCAACTCCAGAAAATTTGGTACATAAATTATGCCCATGTACCTGAGAATTTCATCATTATCTAGCTTGTAATCTTCAATTTTCTGCTACAAAATACCTTGTTGTAATTTTGCCACTAATTCCTTGTAATGCAAATCTAATTTTGCAGCCTCTATAATTATGTCCTTCAAATCTGATTGGTACATGATAATCGTTGTAGCATGCAATTCATGCACTCTTTTGTTGAGTGCATCGGCCACTTTGTTCTCTTTTCCCTTGATATGATTTATATCAAAGTCATATTCACTTAGAAATTCTAACCATCCGGTTTGCCTAGCATTTAGAGTTGGTTGATCAAATAAATATTTCAGACCATTATGGTCTATCCTCAGCTCAAAAATTTTCTCCATGAGGTAGTGTCTCCATTTTCTCAATGCATGCACTATGGCTACCATCTCCAAATCATGAGTGGCATAGTGTCTTTCATGCTCCTTCAACTTCCTTGATTCATAACATACAACAAACCCATTTTGACTAAGGACTCCACCAAGTCCCTCTTTACATGCATATGTGCATACAATGAAGTCTTCATTTGGGTCTGCAATCCTTAGTATTGGAGCACTTGTTAATAATTGTTTCAATTGTTGGAAACTCTTTTCACAATCCAATGTTCAATGAAACTTCACACCCTTTCTTTGCAAGGAAGTGATTCGGTGTGCAATCTTTGAAAATCCTTCAATAAATCTCCTATAATAGTCTACAAGGCCCATGAATGATCTAACCTCTGTCGCATTATTTGGTGTTGATCATTCTCTAATGGCTTATATCTTCTCGGGATCCACTACTATCCCATCCATTGAAATGATATGCCCCAAATAATGAATTTGCTTCTGATAAAATGAGCACTTGCTCAACTTGGTATACAACTGATGCTCCCTTAATACTTGAAACACCATTCTCAAATTGTGTTCATGATCTTCTTCTGACTTGGAATATATAAGAATGTCATCCAAAAAGACAATGACAAACTTGTCTAAATATTATCGAAAAACACCATTCATTAAGCACATGAAAACAGTTGGTGCATTTGACAACCCAAACGGCACCACTGTGAACTCATAATGACCATACCTTGTCCTGAAGGCAGTCTTACTGATATATTCCTCCTTAATCCTTACCTAATGGTATCCTGACCTAAGATCTATATTTGAAAATATCTCTGCATCCTTCAATTGATCAAAAAGATCATCAATCCTTGGCAAAGGATACTTGTTCTTAACAGACACTTTATTTAATTGTCTGACATCAATGCACAATCTTAATTTTCCATCTTTCTTCTTCATGAACAAGACTGGGGCACCCCAAGGTGACACACTTGGGTGTATATACCCCTTCTTCAAAAGTTCTTCAAGTTGCATTTGCAACTCCTCCAGCTCTGGTGTACTCATTTTGTAAGGAGTCTTTGACACGGGAGCTGCTCCAGGCATTAGATTTATAGAATAATCAATATCTCTCTTTGGGGGTAGTCCTAGTACCTCCTTGAACACATCTTCAAATTCTTCCAAGACTTCATGATCTTCCAAATTTGGCACCTTATCTCTAGGTGTCTCTTCCATATGTGTTGCAAATATTTGACACCCTTTCCTGTAACATTTCTTCAGCTACAATGATGAAATTTCTCTAATGGTTACTGCCCTGGGAATTCCCTGCACTTTCCTTAGTTTCCCTTCCTCATCCAAGAAAGTAAATGTTTTTTTTATGACAGTCTAAGAGAGCATGATGTTGGTCCAACCAATCCATCCCAATTAGACAGACATAGGAACCTAAAGGCAAGATATTCAAATCTGCCTTAGTGTTCAGTCCATTCATGTCCATGAGGCATGACTTAACCATCTCATTAACTTTTCTTTTAGCTCTTGTAGCCAGTTGCACCAACCAAGATTTCCCATGCTTGCTTCTTGGCAAATGCAAACTTTCCACCATCTTAGGATCTATATAACTATGGATAGCTCCTGAATCAATTAAAATAGAAATGGTTTGGTTGTTGATCATACCTTCCACTTCAATCATGTGTGACTGATACTTTGCTTGCTTGTTGTCCAGGGCTGCATATATCCTTGACACATTTCTACCCATGTCCTCTACTATTTCAGCTTGATGTACATTGTGAACTATTCTCTCTTTTTCACCTCTATGAGGAAAATATCTGAACATATGATCTCCTTTACAACCCCAACATTGAATAGGTGGTTGCCTTGGCCTTTAACTACCTGTATCAATCATTCTGGGCTCTCTAGGAGTTTGTTGTCCCTGTGGATTATTTATGAAGAATGGTGGCTTAGTTCCCTTCTTCCTTTGATCCACCTTGAATTTATTTTTGTCTTCCCAAGATTTTTGGAAATTTGGCCTTACTTTCTACTAATCATATCGACATTTATCTCACCTTATGGTCTCTTCCAATGTCTTGGGATCATCATACTGTATATTTTCACTGATGAATGATGGCAAACCACTCAAATACCTCTGAATCTTAATTGTCTCATCCTTGATGAAAGAGACATACTTCAACAGTTCTAAAAACATTCTTTCATATTCATCAATGGTCATACTCTCAAGCTTGAGTTCAAAGAACTCTTTCATTTTCTTGTCATAATATCTCTTAGTC
>ML816835.1:75232-86539 GCA_009831015.1 Picea engelmannii
TCATGAAACAATCTCATACAAATCTCTAATCCAAGAGCTCTCAGTACAATACAATCGTCTCACACTGTCATACACAAATTAGCAAATGCATGCGCCAATTCCTGTGTCTAGACAGCTTGCCTCCTCTGCACAAACTCTGCAATACGAATTCTCACAATGTATCGAATGAATCGTTTGCACATGCTCATAAGCATATACACTGCATGTGTGAACAAATCACAATTGATAGCCAACTGTCCCTTTCACCTGTTATCTCAACTGGTGTCCATTGGAATGACATGCATGTAGTTAACCGTGGCAAGTCTTTATTTGCATGCGAGTTTAACTGATTTTGAATTAATGAATAGTTAATTCACTGAACTCGCACTAATACAACTAAGCTTAACTCACTTAACTACACTTACAATTCTGTTACAATTCCAAATCACTCAGTTATGAATGAGATAATAGATTAATATTTATTGTCTAATTTAATTAAGGGAAAACTAAATTAGACACATGTTTCTTGTTGACTTTTCAACATGGATGCCTTTCCCTTGAGTTTATAGATGGCAATTCTACCTTCTGCATGAGAAGAATAATTGTGTAAATGAAAATAATTTCTCATGCACAACAACCATGTTTATGCATCCTCGTCCTTCTTGTGCTCACCATCAAATGAAGGAGGTTTGATTTTGTTTATTTCTCCTCGTAGCTCATCCACCCCAGACCTCTTATTCTTTTTGATAGGGGATGGGCTTGAGCTACTGCCTTCTCTCTTATTGGAATTCCTTGGGGAGTGATGGTGATGTCTGCTAACACTCCTTGTTTTTCTTTTCTCATCATGATACCTGTGATTTCCATATTTGTTTGAGCCACTCTCCTTATCCAATTTATTTTCTATTTTGTTCAAGCTCTCCAATAAATTCATGTTGAAGTCATCCTGCTGCCTCTTGTCTCTCATAAGCCTTTCATTATCAGTTTTATGGCTTTGGACATCCTTTTGCAAATTTTTAATGGTCTCTGCCATATTCATGTTTTCATCTCTTCCTTCACCATGTCCATTGGAGTTTGTTCCTTCAATGCCCAAATGGACATCCATCCCTCTTCTCTCATCTTGTTGACTGTAAGTCCCCTATGCCTCTTCCATTCCTATGGATTCTGCACTGATCTTTATCTGATCTAGTTTTTAATAACTCTACAAAATGTGCAACTAACAAAACTTTGTCGGACTAACTGTTTCAACAATTTTATGAAAAATATGAACCATTCTGGTTCAATAATATATGAGAATCATTTCTTCTGATTTCCTAAAATTTTAATGCCCAAATAAATTTTATGGGTGGATAATCATATTCCACTATCCAATACCTTTCCAACACCTGCTCACATGCTCAATTCTAAGTCTTGAGCAGAAAGTTATGGTCTTTTGAAATTTTCCCATTGACTTTTTTGTTCACACTTCCACTTGGTGAAATTATGCGTTGAAATTATGCATTTTCGCACCGACTCCATTGAATTTTTCGTATGAGATCAATTGGGTACTATGGACATTCTTTCCAAGTTTCACCTTATTCTAGTTTTTAGGCTGCTAGTTACAGCCTGCTGAAGTTCTACGACAATTTGTGTTTTTGGTCTAGAATGTTATAGGTGCCTTATTTTCCATATTAAATGATTTTAACATGCTTAGAAATTTAATTCATCTCTTGGAATGTATTCTATGGCTCAATATATATATCCATTGACTACTCCTACGCCTCAATCTGATTCTGGAGCAGAAAGTTATGGCTCTTTGAAGTTAGATGGGTCTTTAAAATTTACCCTTCACTGTTTAAGTTGTAACTTTCTCATAAAAGCTTTGTTTGACTAACAGTTTACACCATTAGAAATATCTCTTCGAGTTCTTTCATTTGAGCTGCAGAGACAAGTATACCTTTGTATCGTGGTTTTTGAGTTGCTAAAAACACTCTTAAGGCCCTCAAAAACACGCTACAAAAGTATGATGTCCAAATGATATAAAACGTCACAGAAAATCATTGGTTTTATGTTGTTATTCACCCTTCAAACAACTTCGCATGCACAAATTTCAACCTGTAAACCCATATTCACCATGCGCAGCAACAACACAGGGTAAATTGTGCTTCACACACTTTAAAATCATTGTCTATCACTCCTCTGTCGTGCCAATAACTTGTGCGCACTACTTTCGTGTCGCACGCTAATATCCACCGCGCGCAGTTTTTGTATCGCGCACAAATATTTTGTATGTATTTCACTCAATGTGTTGCACCATGCCAGAGTTTAGTACGTCTCCACCGTGCATTAAAAATCTGCGCGCACCACTAACTAAGTTGTCGTGCGACAACATATACCCACATTGTGCGCGCAGTTACCAAACTCCATTGCGTTGTGCCAATACTGCGCACACCATGCGCGCCATTATTATGAATGTCCACACCACACACACTTATTATGTGTATGCACATTGTGCAATGCTAAATTTAGCGCGCACACCCGCACACCAACATTTTTTCCGCGCCTCGCCAAAATTTAGCGTGTGCACCAGAAAACCACTATTTTTCTGTGCGGTACCAAAACTTAGCGTGCACACTAACATTTTTCCGCGCAGTGCCTAATTTTACTTGTCACAAGATTTTCACTGTGCATCATGCATTTTTAGTGCCCCCACCTGTGCACATTCACCTTTATGCGCATCAAATCCTCGTGAATTTTGCCACAGAAATTGGGGCTTTTTCCTAAATTTTTCCCCCAATTTACCATAGACATTCTTCAACCACGAAATTTGTTCAATTTCACCCTGATAACACCAATTCAACCTCTGTAACAACAAATCATTGTGGGTTGACCTTTCTGGAACGAATTTCCCCAAAATCAATTCACAAATTGAGAAATTTAATTATAAAACTCGCTCCAACTGTCATGGCTTCACTTGTGACTTCAAATCCAACCAATTCTAGGTCCGAATTTTCCAGAACATATATTAAATCGGGAATATCTCATCACTTGGCCGAATTTCTCCATTTTCTCATGAATTTAACAACAGAAATTGGGGCTTTTCCCAATTTTGCATCGTTGCTTCCAAGTATTAACATGGATGCTCTACAACTCGAAATTTGGCCACTTCGAAATAATTTCTCTGTGAAATTTCGCTACAACTCAACTTGTTCAGGCCATCCATACTCAGTGTTGAAAACTAATGCTCTAATACCAATTAGCAACATCCCCGACCATCCATGCCGGGCCACGCTATGCTAGAGAACTCTTACTGTTCTCTCTGTGGAACATACTGTAACATACCCAGTGTCCAACTGGGCTATGCTACATAAATTTTTCAACTGAAATGTATGCAATTAATATACATACACACAGAACTCTTGTGGAAGCTTTACATGTAAAACATAAATAGACAAATACATTTCGTAAATACATGGATTCATAACAGAAAACATAGACATGCAACATATATAGGAAATACCCATAAACATACAAATAGATATAATCACGCATAGGATAAACCCATAAAAATAAACACATAAATAGCAATGCAGCATGTAAATTTATCACACAATTGACACTAATATTTGTGAGAATATCACCAACTGCGTGCAGACCTTCCACAAACCTCCCAGCCTTACACCACACTGTTCATCACTCTCAACAGTGAGTCACCCCTGAGCTGGGACTAAACTCCACCCAGTTAAAGGGATTCCTAACCAGGCTAAAGGCTCATGGAAAATAGGAAAGACTCTGTCTCAGGTGCCAACTCAAATAACAACCTACAGTCCCTCATTTCCCACATGCCTGTCCCACCCAGGAAGTGTGCCCCTTTTCTGCTCAACAGTCCTTTAGCTGCCCCACTTTCTTTCCGGGCTTCAACAATAGGTCGGACAGGAAGTCTCAGAGAACTGTAGCTCCAATTCAACACCTTCAAGAAATCAATCCCCAACAATTCTCTCACCTAGAGAATTTCTCACGGGCCTGACAACCCGCCTCTTCAGTCCATCTCCCACGCTAACCAGCTACACGAGCACAAAGATGGTTATGGATACGGGTTCAGGTACAGTTATGAAAATACGAAGGATAGATCAATGGGTGTGAATACTCATGGATGATTGAATGGCTGGATGAATGATGGAAGGAATGATGGAAAGATACTAGGAAATGAAATAAGTCCCAACAATATGTATGCATGTCCCCAACTTTCCACTTGTCATGTTGGGAGCTACTTTGGCCCACTTGTACCCAACTTTAGAACTTAGGATAAAATAATTATCCATACTTTATGTTTTAAGAAATATTAATATAATATTCATTTTTGTCTTAAGCTCCCTAGCTTAGCCCCTTTCCTTAAATTAACCCCTCCCTTTCCCTAACTAGTGGAGTTTAGTCCCCCATCTCTTTTATCGTGGTCGGTTTGCGCGTAGCAATGTATTTATATTAATTATGAGACATGTACAAAATAGGCTCTCTGGCCTAATCAAAACATAAGCATCATAGCTTATAACCACTAGCTCACCAGCCTACAAAACATATCATAAAAACAAAGGCTCACTGGCCTCACAATCGCGCGCACTTAAGATGTTGTGCGCGGTATCTTGGAATGTGCACACTTCATCATTTCACTGCGCAGTATCTGCGCACACTATGCCATGGAATGTGCATACAGAATGATATCAAAACAACTCACCAACTTAAGAAATTTCATATAGATTATAATTGGGCATAGCCTAGGGATATTACACATCATCTTTCTTTGCTTCACAAGTGTAAAAAAGTTTTGAGTGATCTTCAATCTGGAATCTATGTCTAGCGTCCCATTTCTCTCAACATTGTTTACATTTTCCTTCTTTTATCCTTTGGGACTCTAAACTTCTTCTTCTATATTCACGTATATTGGGCGATATGTATTTGTCATTTCCCATGGTCTAAGGTACACTCCTTCTTGAGTAAACCTTGTTGAATTTTGATTGGCCTTCTAGTTTTTCTTCTGCGGCTTTTGCCTTGCGTATTTCTATTTCTACCGTAGTAACCTCATGTAATCTTAACTCGTCTTGGATATGTGGTTTGAGACCACCTATGTAAGATTGGAGTAATTGATCATTATATAGTTCAAATACTCAGGTGGCGAGAGCTTCCCATTGATGCATAAATTCATCTATGTTGCCTTTTTGTTGTAATCTAGTGAGTTTTGAAAAAAGAAAAAAAATTCCAAGATGCCTTGGAATCTTTTAAAAAAATCATTTTTTAAATAATTCCAATTATATGATTGAATTATTCCTTTCCACCATATATACCACTTGTATGCAGTGCCTTCGAGGTAAATTGATGCGTATTAGACATTTTCTTAATCGATTGTAATATTATATATATGGAAATATTCTTCAGTTTTGTTAAACCAAGCCACGCATTGGTTATCGCCTCCATTGTATTTTGATAGTTCAATTTTGGCTTTGGGAGGATAAATTATTAAGGGTGAGTGTTGTGATATAGGTTAGGAATTTGAATTGTAGGGAGGTGGTGGTGGTGGGGGTGATGTGTTAGATGTCACTTGTTTCTGGTTGGGTGGCTTGTTGGTGCCCTTGGCCTTTTATTGCTTTTAAAAGCTCATTAATCTTTTATTCCTGATGTTGTGTCATCACAACTAGACTTTGTTGCAAATCGTCATTTATTTATTGTTTAAAGTTTCCCAAACCTCGTTGTAGGTTAAACCCGAGTTCTTGAAAAATATCGTCTTTGAGATCTTGTTTTAGATGATCCATTCCTTTTTGTAATTCGATTCTGACTTCCATTGAAATTTTTTCTTTAATATTATGGGTCAACTATTTTTTGAGTGCCTCATTGTTGAGCCTCATTTCTTCTAGTAACTCATCATGATTTTTTTGTATTGACTTTTTGAGTGATTTTCTAATGCTTTTACACTCCTGGTCTATTTTTTCCACTTGATTTTTTAATTCAAACATCCTTCTAGTGTTTGGGGGTGAGTATTTTTCTGTAATTTTGAAATTTCTTGGAATATCCCCTTTTTAATTATTTGAAAATAATTGTATATAATTTACGGTGGGAGGATGTGGGGTGGAGTGCGTGGGAGAGGGGGTTGCGCAGGGATGAAGAGAATAAGGGAATGTGGGAGTGATGTGTGAGAGAGTGGGTGTGTGGGAAATTTGGAAGAGTAGGTGCAGGTCGTAGATGGGCGAAGTGGAGGTAATTGACTATGATACGGAGGAGCGACCAGCTCTGATACCGATGTGAAAGACACAAAAATTTTGTAATGAACAACTTACTCAAAATCCATAATAATATTTATATATAATAATAATTGATAATAGATCATGATATTACAAAGATAGGGCCTACCTATATATATGCTCTTTATGGTTTTATGAAGAGTCATGACCTTTTATTGCATGAATGTTTAATTTTAATTTTATTTATTATTTTAATGTCTTTATATTATATTATTTATTTATTGGTTTATTTTAAGAGTCATGGTTTATTTATTTATTTATCAGTAAACCCATCAATAACTGACTCAAGGTTATCCTAACTACTCTATGATTTAATCAATATTAATCCAACATTCCCCCCTTTAAACTTGACTTGGGATAAATACCTAACTTCTCTCAAAGTTTATTAACTAAGTATCTGGGAATAAAGCATGCCCCCTATCACCTAGGTCTAAGTCTAGAATTTATACCGATAAACCATTAAACCAGGGCTATGCATTCCTAAATAGGTCTTATATCCATATGCCCATTTACATGTGATAAAATACAACTCCATAAAAATCTATACATTTGTATACATGAACACATGATGCTATGAAACATGAACAAGTGTCATTGCTAGCATCTCTCTTACTCCAAATACAATTATGTAGTCCAAGTGCTTCTCAACCAAGTATTTATGTTACCATTGTATTCTTGAGAAGATGATGCAAGAAGCATCTACCTACTTCTTTACCACCATCCCTCCTACTCTAAATACAATGGGTTGAATAAAGAAATCATTAACCAAGTACTTTTTTTTCACTCTATGGCCATGTTCTTCTACCTAAGCTCCACATCAATTATTGATATTGTGAGTTTGTTGAGGACTTCAAATGATATGTCAATGTTCTCCAAATGTCCTCGCAAATTTGTTGGACCAAACACAATGCCAAGAGGAAAAAAACCCTCCATTTGGAAAATTATGACATTGATCAATTAGAATGAGAGTTCACTACACAAGACTGATCGGAGTTGTTACATAACAAACTTCAAGTCCTAATATTCTAGCCACTGTATCCATATTTGGTTTTGACTTTCACTGCAAAAGACAACTCTCCTCACTATAGCCATATCCTAAAAATGTCATCTTGAATGTAGCACTCTTTATCTCTTCCTCTGTGGGACCTATCTTCTTAAAATATCCAAGAGTAAAAATTTCTAGGTATTTCAAAAGAAGTGAGTGTCCCCGCCCAAAAACTACCCAACAATAACACATTCAACCCCATGAAATTTTTTGCAACAACACTTAAGAGATATTTATATCCTATGTAAACACCATAATGGAGAGGCTTGACCTTAGACCAAAAATTATTCCTCTTTTATGAAAAATCAAAGTTCTCATTCACAACAGGAAAGCCATGTGGATCTTCTACTAAGAAGGTTTGTGTTCTTCGAACAATCGCATCTAAGATGGGTAACTTCAATTCCCATAATCGAAATGAATGTATGTGTTTTATCAGTTGATCTTGTGCAACTCATGTGCATTGGCCACACCCAGAATTGTAGACAAAAACATCCTAATATTCCCCACAACCTCAAATCACACATCTCTCATGGCTTATTCATGTGACTCAAATAACAAATCCCCCTGCCATGATTTGTGCAACACGTTGGAGCCAAGCCTTCTCTTGTAGGTCATGCACAATCTGCAAGGATATGTTGGAGCCAAGCCTTCTCTTGTAGATCATGCACAATATATTGATCAGTCTCCATAGGAAAAGGATATTGATCCTATCTATTGAAAATGGGCTCACAAATATTTAATGTTTTGGTGACTCAATGGAGGTAATAAATTGGATGTGGGGAATCATCGACTTAGCAAATTTCATATTGAGGCTTCTTTTTTATGATATTCAAGCCTTCAAATCAAACTTTAATTCTCTCCCCTATGAACATATTTATAGGGATTGAAATGTAGAAGCAATTGTTCTACGTACCAAAGGTGGGAATTCAGCTTGTCTATGGGATGTGGCATGTTCAAGAACAAATTGGTGAACATTCCTCTGAATATTTCCATGTCATTCTACTCTAGATTATATGTTCTTCTATTTCATACACTAGTTTAGATCTATACACACTCATTTTGAGGAATTTTTTTAACATATGTATATTTTGGACTTGTGAACTATTCATAGTTTTAGCAAGAAGCTATATTTTTTTGTATTTTAGAAATGCTTGTCACTTGCAAGACCAACATTTCAACCATTGGCTAAAAAACCACAACCAAGGGGCATCTAAGTCGTCAAAATCACCTAGGAATTCCACCCAGCCTAAACCACACCAACCCTTAACATGGTTGGATTTTTTGGGTGTCTCCTCTCAACTAAACACATCGTAAGGGTATTGAACTTGAATCATGTAGCAAATGAAACCCACACCTTAACTGATTGATCTAGTGAAAATTGACAACAAGAAGCTATTTTATGAATTCGTAACTTAAGTCTTTTTTTAAGATTTTAAAATATTTAAATATATATGCAAAATATAATTTTATCTTTATACAAATGAAATTATGATTTTTTCCCAAAGGAAAAAAATATTAGAGTTTATAAATGTAAGTTGTAAATCTAAAAAAAATTAACCCTCTTTAAATTTGTCCTTTTATTTTGATATGTGATAAAAAAAAATATTTATGAGCATGATGTGTTTGAAGGTGATGACTCTCTTATCTTTATAAAAAAAATTATGGATAGGATTTGCTATGACCCTTAAACTAATTAAAGTTCAAATGTAAAATCCTAAAAAAACCTGTTATTTTCTTATGAATATAAGATATTATGGCTCTTGATCTAATTAGAGTTGAGGTGTAGGATCTTAAATTTAGTGAACAAATTAATAACTAATGGGGTTTTATATGGTTAGTAGTTATGTTATTTATTAAAACAACATTTGATAAAGTTAATATTGGTCGAATGTATTTAATTTAGGTTGTTGGGGAATTATTATTATATTTCCCACCCAAATTCAATTCTCACAAATGGCATGTTGAGTTTTTAATGAGTATATTGTTCTAACCGTCTTGAAACCTATATAGCATGTTAAGTTTTGTAATAATGTTCAACCTATGCTGAGAATTAGATAATTAACAAACAACACTTGTTTTTCTTCATGCTTATCAATTTACCATCGAATTATTAATTTGGTAAATGTTATAATCGACAATTTCTCTTCATTTACATAAAGATTCTAAATACTCATAATGATGTTTGTTTTTCTTCATGATTATCAATTTGTTTTGCTTCATGCTTATCAATTTGACCACTTGCGTGAATTACTGCATTTCAATGTGTGCAAAACAACTAAAAGGAACCTTTGTTTTTATGAGGATTGTTATCCCCATTTTGTGTATAACTAAAGAGATTATGTCTCGAGTCCCTCAGGTTACAGATATGGAGTGTCAAGAAACTACATGACCAGTAGTACCCTTTTGCATAGTTGGAGACCCTCTCACCACCACAGATGGTCATAGATTTCCAGATGGCATCCACCACATCAGCTGGCTTCCAGAAGGAAGTGGGCCTTACTCCATGAGGTACAAGTCAATATTATCATGAGCATCATTTCAATATTTAAGATATTTGAGTATGTTGTATCTTAGATTGATCTAGATTTCATGATATATGCTTGGACATTATGCCTTTTTCCCTGCTTCACCTTGGTGGTTGACATTGTTCCCTAGTAAGTGGTCTTCCTTGAGGATGGGTTTTCTACTAGGAACTCCCTTGAAGAGCCATCGTACCGTTCCCGACCATACTTACCACTTTCCATCATTATTTACCCCCATTTCCTTATCTCTTGTAATTTTAGGGTGTATTGACCCAAGAAGGGGTTGTCCTTCATTCTATGGGAAGAAGGGGTTGAAGGTCCAGAGGGATTGATGTTGGGTAAAATATAAAAGCCTTATATGAACCTTCTAGATGCTTCGCCTAGGGATCACCCAAGAAAGCATTGAAACACTCATCTTTGAGTAAAAAGGGACCCACAATGGAATATGGTTTAAAATGCTTAAAAGGTCAGATGAAGGATAGGAGGTCTCATCATGAGTCGATCTATCACGCCCATGAATAGTTATTGGCATGACATTACCATCATTTGGTCACCAAGCCAAGGTAATGGCTCTTAGTTGCTTGGTTGAGAGAAAGGGGGTCTCATCACGAGCCAACCTTCTCATTTCCACTAGGAATTTGTGGGTGATATTGCCATTATCTAGACACCATGCCAAGGAAGTGGCCTTCAACCTTTCCTTAAAATTATGAAAGAATAAAAGAATAACAAATAATGGGCTTGGAAAAAGTGCATTGGGGATGAAGGTACCACACACCCTCTACAAAGGCACCCATGAATGAGACATTACGACCTCTTGTATGTCATGAGACTTATGCCCATTGAGTCTTGACCCCAACCACTTCACCCACTTTACATGGATTAGAGAGGGATATCTTGGAAAATCCCCTTGACCTAGGGAAAGATCTACCCAATAGGAGACCTCGTCAACCCTCCCATATTCAAGCTTGACAAGTCGCATAGTGTCTTTGAGAAATTAATTGTTTGATATAGTGATCTTTAGTGCACATGCTTAGGTGTCTCATTTATTCGTGGATAGTTTTGGAAGAACAAGCCATCTTGGGCTTCCATGGGGCTTGAATCCCATGGGTGGATGCCAAGGGCCCGCATGTCGGATGAGAAAGATCAAACTTGGAAGGCCTTAAATATAATTTGAAATATTTATCCTAGCCCCCACATGCCAAACATTTTTCCTAGGAGGGTAAAAATGTCTCCTTTGTTAGCATGACGTCACCTAGGGGGGTTAGGGCATGGTGGTGAGATGATATGCATTGGTACTTGGAATTTTTTAGTTTTTTGAGGTTTTTTAGGCTTTGACCATCAAAGAAGACATTTGGATGTTTGACACGTGGCTTTGGGAAGCCTTAATACCCTCCTACATCACCAACTACTTTCTGCTAGTGCCAAAATGTCCCCTAAAGGGGTGACATCCATGTAAATTAGGGTTGTATTTGTGAAAAATTGAAATTTTAAATCA
>ML816835.1:95764-107218 GCA_009831015.1 Picea engelmannii
CCCACAATTTCTGCCAAGGAAAGTGCTCTGATACCACTTGCAAGATACCAGATATAGAAAATATGCAGAACAGAAATGAAATGCTAGAAATGACAGAATAACAGTAAAATATCCAGCATAATCTTCACAATACACAGAAATGATATACGAAATAGCAACAGAAATAGCACTTTGAATTCAGATAGAAATGTTCACAGGCCTCTTCAAGGGGGCAACCTCCAGTCGAGCAGCGCTCTATTACAATAATATCCAAGCTAGGGTTCTCATACCCTCGACTCCTATTTATAATAAAAAGAAGCATCTAGAGGAAGATCCTTCTAGAAGCGGACGCTTCTATTAGGTCTTCTTACATCCGCCTTATTCTATTTTATTGAAAGGTCTTATTAATATTGACCTTTATTACATCCGAATACATTGATCTACCTATGTGCGGGTTAGGACCTTAACACTTCCAGGAGGGCAAGGCAGAAATATGAATTTTCCAGGTGGGCAAGGGAGAGAAGATGAACTCAGCTGAGAGTTCATATTAGCAAGGAGAGTTGATGGAGGAGGATCAAAGGAGCATTCGGATCATTGGGGGAATTTGGATATTCCTACCAAACATCCAAGTTGAGGCTAGAGAATGTGTTCCAGATGCAACAACAGAAGAAGGACAGCCAACAGTGATTGTCATAAAGGAAGAAGAAATGGAGCAGACATCAGAATCTTCCCCAGCATAACAAGAGAATGAAGATAAGGTGCTCACTCCATGGGAGAAGGAGTTAGAGATGTTGGAGGATTGGTTGAAAAATCCAGAACCAGTAGATGAATTCCATGAGCAGACAGTCATGCAGATTTTGGGAGAAGGGAATTAGACAGAATTTCTCAGAAATTTCGGCCAGGAAGATGAATAGATGATGACTGCAATGCCGAGGCCTGCAGCAGAAGATGAATCAGAATTGTAGTCTGGGGAACAGCTGGAGGAAGATGGAAATATGCCAGCAAGAGAACGGGTAGAAGCAAATTTGTCAAAAGGTGAAGCTGAGAAGCAGCTCAGTGATGAGACTGTAGAAGAGGATTATGCAGCAGGGTGGCTAGTTAATTCCACAGGAGATGAATATAGGGGGGATCGAGTTGATCTACCCATTACCGAGGAGGAAGTCAGCAGAGAAGACTTCCAAAGAGCCATCCATTAGAGAAGTTGGAAGAGGTGATAAAATAAATCAGAAGGATGATGTTGAGGTCAACACATGAGACTGCCAGCAAAGGGAAGCTTAATAGAAGAGAGTCTGTCATAGCAGCAGGGAAGAAGCAGCAGTAGTAGCAAAGCAATGGAGCATATGGACAACTCCAAAGAATAGTTTGGGATCTAGGTGGATTTCAACAGAGCTGGGAAGCTCATGAATTTTTTTGTAGCAGTGGAGTATGATGCAGGAGCATCGCTCCAACCTAAGCAATGTGCCATCTAGACAACACATTCAGCACGCATTCAATGGAGGAGAGAGGCTCCATCCCTCTCATTCTAAAATTTGAAATTGTAATTAAATGAAATAGTGGTTGTAAGGCTGGAAGAGCCAGAGTCGTTGACTGTACAGGTTGTATATAGAGTCTACTTTAATGGTTGACAGGATGAATATCTATATCTGATTCAGACTAGACAGCCATTGAATGTAATTCAATGTAATTAATGAGGGTAGGTAGCTTGGAGGGAAGAGCTCGAGGTGCCCCTTTTGTAAAAAGATATTTGTATCTAGTTTCATTAAGATAAGAGATATTAGGAGATAGATTAGAGAGGAGAGAGGAGAGACTCTGTTGCAGTCTGAGCTTGAACACATTGTAAACATGCATTTTGAGATTAATACAACGAGCAATTTTTTCTGCATAAGATTCTATGTGTTTATGTGTATTTGGTGAATTTCATCTTTATGTGTTTATGCATGTATGTTGTAGATGTATGATAGGTTCCATCTGCAGGTTATAGACATAACTTGTTGTCTGTACGGTTTTTTATTTCAGTCTGGGTTCTTTTATGGCTTAATGCAAGGGCTTGCATGACAAGGTGATGAGGACTCTGTGAGCCAGTTCAAAGAGTGCACATCTGAGTTCTATGGAATTTAGAAAAGAACGTGCCAGGAGGGCACACCAGAGGAATTATAAACTCAAGGGAGAACCTCAAGGTTGTTGAACACCTTGGAGGAAAGACTGTGCAGAAGAGGGCACAGAGAGAAGACAGAATTGTTGAGGATTTTGTAGAGCTCTACCAGGTGAGCATCGAGTGAGTACAAGGAGTGCACCAAGGAACTTTGTTTCGATCTCAGTGAGAATATAAGTGTCAAAGAAAAGACACTAACAGATTTACTGAATACTTTGTAGGCTCAGCAAGGTGTGCTTGAGAAGAAGTTGCCAGGAGGGCACTTATATCCCTTCGAGGAGCGAAAGGGACAGAGACATTTGAGGTCCGAGCAGTTGAATCTCAAGGAGGAAAGAAGAGTTGTTGAACACTTTGGAGGAAGACCTGTGCAAGGAGTGCACTAGGCCAACACTCGGATGAAGTGTTGAAAGACAGTCAGTTGAAGGCCAGACAAAGTGCAAGGAGTACGCGTAGGGAGAACTTTTTTTAAGTTCCAAATCTCAGGAGATTGAGCACAGAGTGTGATAGGAGGGCACTAGAAGTCCTCTAGGGAAGTAGAGGGATAAGTCCCTTATATATTGAGCGAGTTGAAATCTCAGAAGAGATAGAACAAGGAGTGTGCAAGAGTGGACTTATTCCAAGTCCCAAAGCTCACGAGAGATAGCCTTTTCAGAACATAGACGAGACCCAAGTAGTCAGGATCACAGAGGAACCAAAGGTCAAGGCCTTTGAAAACATTAGAAATCTTCCAAGTTAGGAAGAAATTGAAATCTAGAGAGGAGGAGCTTCGGCAACCATTAGATCAGCTACAGAGGAGGAATTTTGGACTGTTGAATCTCACATCCAGGCACACAAGAGAGAACGCAAAAGGAAACAAATCTCAGTCATAGGATCTGGGAGCTCCTGGACCAACAACCGTTGGATCCAGGGAATATGCACAAGGTTTAACCCCATTGGAGTTGCACAGGAGAGTGAATATCGTGAAACGCGAAGTCCCGAAATCATCGGGATCGTCCATCAAAATGGGACACGTGGCGAGGGATCATCATTTCGCTGACTCGCAAGAGGGAAAGATCAAAGGGTATAATCTTGGGAACTCGTGAGGCCCGAGTTCATAATTTGATAGTGGCCATCAGATCCAGAGGAGTGCAAGCCGTTGATTTGACATGCTCATATCGGCATTTGGGGAGTTGGGAGTGTGAAGGAAGCCGCTCTCGGAAGTAACGAGTTGTGAAACCCCGACGCGCTCGGGAAATGGACCCCAAGTCGCAGCTAGAGGTCACATCAGGAAGAATTCAAGGGAGGAGTTAGTGGTCTTTAAGCCCTATTTCAGAGTTTCGATAATCGGAGGAGTCAGGGTAACTCGCAGCAGAAGTCCCAAAATCGTGAAACATGAAGTGCCTTTTGGTCAGGCTTGTGGTCATGGGTAGTGGTCACGTGGAGGGAACTTGCGCCCAGTGCTTGTTCATGTGGGCGGAGTTTCATAAGGACTTGTGGATAATTGTTTCAGGGAGGTTCTAGCAGGGACCCAAAAGAGCTAATCCAGCTCAGAGAATTTGATCGATCCTTGACCGGGAGGTCAACGAACCCTGCCGAGGTAGGGGGTCTGCACCAGGTATGAAATTACCATCATCTGGTCACCAATTCAAGGTAATGGCTCTCAGTTACATCGCTAAGAGAAAGGGGGTATCATCACAAGCTAACCTTCTCATTTCCACTAGGTGTTTGTGGGTGACATTGCCATTATTTGGACACCGCGCCATGGTAGTGGCCTTCAACCTTTCCTTAAAATTATGAAAGAATAAGAGAATGAAAAATAATGGGCTTGGAAAAAGTGCATTGGGGATAAAGGTACCACACACCCTATACAAAGGCACCCATGAATGAGACACTTTGACCTCTTGTATGTCATGATCCCTATGCCCATTAAGCCTTGACCACAAATACTTCACCCACTTTACATGGCTTAGAGAGGGATCTCTTGGAAACTCTCCTTGACCTAGCGAAAGATATACCCAATAGGACACCTCGTCAACCCTCCCATATTCAATATTGACAAGTCACATAATGTCTTTGAGCAATTAATTGTTTGACATAATGATATTTTATGCACATGCTTAGGTCTCTCATTTATTGATTGTATTCACTTATCATGATGTTATGACTTGATATCCTTGGAGTGTGTGCTTATTTTCCTTTGCAGGACCTAGTTGGTGGATAGTTTTGGAAGAACAAGCCTAGATTTGGCTTCCATGGGGCTTGAAGCCCACAGGTGGATGCCAAGGGCCCGCATACCAGATGAGAAATATCAAACTTGGAAGGCCTTAAATATGACTTGGACGATGTAGCCTATCCCCCACATGCCAAACGTTTTTCCTAGGAGGGTCAAAATGTCTCCTTTTTTAGCATGACGTCACCTAGGGAGGTTAGGGCATGGTGGTGAGATAATATGCATTGGCACTTGGATGTTTTGAGGTTTTTAAGGCTTTGACCATGAAGGAATACATTTGGATTCTTGACACGTGTATTTGGGAAGCCTTACTACCCTCCTACATCACCAACGAATTTCTCCTAGTGCCAAAACGTGCCCTGAAGGGGTGACGTCCATGTAAATTAGGGTTTTATTTCTGCAAAAGTGAAATTTTAAATGAATTGTTTAATATTACTTTGTTAAAGAGAGAAATATTAGGTTTTTTGAACCCTAGTCTTGTGTTTTACCCCTAAATATGTGGACAAGTCACCTTGGTGACTTTTTGTATAAATAAGAGATCATAAGATATCATTTTAACATAACTCTCCCTCTTGTGAGAACACTTGATCTGAAATTTTTTCTACACTTGGCATACTTTTTCTCTTGTGCACTTGCTTATGGCTATGTTTGGTGAATGGTTGATGGAGGAGTAAGGCACTAGCCTTGGATGAATTGTTTCTAGCTTTTTTGGTGGATTATCTTAGCATCTTCTTGATTTGGTATGGTTTTTACTCTTATGCTATCATTTTTTTGAAGTCAAGGACTATTGTGCTAGGATCTAGGTGGGAAGTAAGAGCATTTACACCCCAATTCTAGTCTTCACCTTTTATTGCTTGAAGTTTATTGATGTTGCAAAGGTTTGTTTGAGGAAGTAAGAGGATTTACACCCCTCATTTTAAAACCCTAACTAGAGGTACTTGTCTTGGGGAGTAAGAGGGTTTACACTCCCAAGGAGGTAGCATCTCTAGTTCATTTACTTGACTCCATTAACCCAATATTTAAAGGCACTAGTCATTTCTTCATTACATTGGAGATATAAAATCGTTGCCTTGGGAAGAGGGAATTTTGCTAGTTTTAAGTTTATCTTTTGGGGAAGTGTTCCTTGAGCCTTCATCTCTCTTGCCTCATTGAGGCGTCCCTATTCTCCCACTACTTTGTTTGTTGTTATAAAAACTAACCTACAACCTATGCTATAACAAGGATGAAATTTAATAATGAATTGCAAAGAGTTTGATGTGCTTTATCATGTGGTAGTTTGTATCTTTATACTTATGGTTTATTTTAAAAGTCTAAAGGTTAGTATTTAGTTGGTGAGACCATAACATTAGGGAGAGTGTTCTTACACTCAATTTTATAATCAATTCAGTAAGGTTGATATGGTCAAAAAAGATGTAATGTATTAAAATGATAGAATTATTGGTGAACTTGTGGTTTGTTATGTGTCTACTGAAATCTAAACCATTTGATGGTTGTATTTTTATAAATGGTGACCAATTGGATCTAGTATGGGAGAGGAGTGTTACCCTTCCCACTGAGTTTCAATTCTTGAAAGTGATATATTGAAATCTTAAGAGGTATATTTTTGTAACGATGTTGAGCCCTATTATTAATCTGACCTTGTGCCTTGAAGAATCTAGGGTTTACTCTTAGCAATATTTGTAAAATACAAAAGTATTGAATTTTGACTTCTATAAACAAAGAATGACTTAAATTTATTTTTGAAAATCTCATGCTTTCAAAAACTAAATCGTCGAACTCTTTATGGGGGGATGTTTTCTCTCTTTTGATTCTTCAGATTTGTTTTATTCTAAAGAGAAACTTTTTTATAATGTTTCATAATCACCATCACAACATTTTTTATGGGACTATAATAATTATCTTTATAATGTGGATAAAATTAATTATTTTTTAACAATAATGGATAGTTTTTTATTAGAAAAAGATTGTAGGCTAATGAATTGGCATTGTAATATAAACATAAAGAAAAAAGTGTCACTGCCTAAAACCAAAATTCGATGTTTGAACTCCAAAAAACCTCTAAACTACCTAATTTCTAAAAGCGTTGACATGGCAAATATATTATGCAACACACTAACCTTGAATTAACAAAAATTTGCAATACATCCTAAACAAAGAGAAATGCTAAAACATCATCCCATGAAGGACCCCCTTTTTACACCTGGATTTCTTCATTTAGACTATCGTTGGTCTTCTTCATATCTGAATGGACTACAAGTCACATAGTTTTTCCTACTACCTCTAGATTCCTCTCCTCCTTGATATCCAAAGTGAAATGTCAGAGTGTCATGTCTTGAGTGCCAATGATTGAAGAGGGGATTTGTTGAAATCCCTTCAGGGGAATATGAAAACATTTAGCAATATGATCAACCATAGAATATATTGAACCTCTTTGTGCTTCCAATGCCAAGAAACAAGTTTCCTGAGCTTGCATGTGGTCTCTCATTCTTTTTTCCATTTCCCACTTCTTAAAAATCTAGTATCCACGCTTGATAAGTGAATTCACATTCCACAAAGAGATGGTGTAGTGTATCCTCCACTACATGATAAAAGGTACACCAAGAAGGTCCCTATATTCCTCTCTTCACCAAATTTTCAACTATCAATATTAAACCATGCGCCAAAATCCAACAAACAATCGAATATTTGGAAGGCATCCCCCACTCCAAAGGTGCTTCTAGATTCTCAATAGAGGAGGGAAGTCATGTTCGAAAGGTTTAGTCAAGTATCCCTACATAACAGAGTATTTTACACATTTATAACCTCACCCTCATCATTTTTCTAAAGATTAGATCTTAATGTAGTATCTCCCTGAAGCAACTAGCATAATGAGTTGAATCGGTCCTTGAGGAGGGTTGAGAGATCGAAAGACTTCTATCATGTTCAATGTGCCCTTTCTACATACTCCCAAAAAGAAAGATCATATAGAATTTGGATGCAATTTTCATAGAGCCAACCTTGGATACCAATGAGGTCTTCATTTTGAGCTAACAGAGGGTTTCCCAAGATGTAATGCCCCAAAATCCTAATGGATTTTCCATTTTCTAGAACATAAGACAAGTTCTCTTGAATAATAGCAGCAAAGGATTTACAAAGTTTCTAGATTGAAGAGCCACCAATATATGGAATAGGAAAGTATAGATGTCTTAAAGGACTTCTACTCAAGTAATTTTGTGGAACGCCTATTTCCACCATTTTAGTTTTCTTAACACCAATCACCAAAGTGTTCTCTCCCCCAAGGCCATGTTCTTTAATCGTAGGTCCTTAATTTCTAGTCCTCCTCCATCCAAAGGGACTCGAACCTTTACCCAATTAACTAGGTGGAACTTTTTGTTGTTAGTTTTCCCACCATGCCATAGAAACTTCATGTTGTCCTTTCCAATTTGTTGTGTGCCAATTGTTGGAGCTAAGAGAGCTAAGTGTTGATATATTGGAAGAGAGAAAAGGATCGAATTTATCAAGATCATTCTCACTACTGGATTCACACTACAATATCCAATGCCCAATTTTATTTTTGATTTTTTGAATTATGATCTACCAATCTCTTTCCTTGTAATACTTGAAGGAAATCGGGATACCCATATAACGAAAGGACAACCACTTGCTTACTAATGTGAATTCCATTACTCGTGTTATTCATTGCTTTGTGAAATGGGATTGTTTTATCCATATATATGACTCTTTTCTTTATTGACTAGACATTTATAGGAACACATATAAGACTCCAATATTTCTTTGAATCTACGGGAAATTGAATATAGGTACCCCCTAGTAGAAGAGTATCATCCAGAAATTGAAAATGATTGATCACATTTACCTCCCTTTCTATTAGGACTCCCCTTATATTTCCACAAACCCTTTCTTACTCTATTTTTCTTCCCAAAGATTCAACCATGAGAGTATAAAGTAGAAGTGGCAAGGGACATCCTTATTGAAGGCTTCATTGGATCTGAATAACGAAGACAATCTCCCATTCACAAGAGGGGAAATCCACGAGAAGGCTATATTGTGTTTGATCCATTTTATGAAAATGGGGGGAATCCAAATTTATTAAGAACTAAAAATAAAAAGGAAATTATGTCCTACTTGGTCAAATGCATTTACCCTATTAATTTTAATTACCATTCCTCACCCATAATTTGTTCTGATTGGGTAGATTGCCTCTAGGAGTAGAAGAATACTATTAGTAATATGTCTTTGCTACACAAAACCACCTTGATTTTCTGATATAAGAGTTGTAAGCAAATAATAGAGTCAATTCACTATGATATTTGTCAGAATCTTGGAGGAAGCATTGCAAAGTGAAATAGGGTGAAACCTTGCAAAGGATGTGGATTTCCTTTCTTTGGGGATTAATACCATAAAATAAGAGTTCATTCCCCCACCTAATTTGTCTTTGATATGTGATCTATTCAACATGAGCCACATATCATATTTTATAACATTCCAACAATCCCTATAGAATTGCATCGTAAAGTCATCTGGACCGAGGGATTTCTTCAATTCCAAACCCTAGATCGCCATAAGACAATTATCCTCATCCATGAACAATGGAGGAATAGTTTGCATTAGCCAATTATCCTTATCCATGACCAGTGGAGGAATAGATTGCATTAGTCGTTGGGATACTACCTCATTTGGGAGAGAAGCTCAAGTATACTCTTTTGAAGTGGTTGTGATCTACCACCTTGATATCTTCGAAATTTTTAGTGTCGATTCATCCTCTGTTGTTATTTCCTGCATGTGGTTATTTAATTTCCTTTATTATGCTTGCTTATGGAAAAATGTTGTATTCATTTTTCCCACCATAATCCATAAGCTTCTAGACTTCAACCTCCAATTCTCCTCCTCTCTTCGGAAGGCTTGGTAAAGTTTTTAAGCATTTTTTCTTTCCTCCACTTGTAGAGAAAAAGTGGCATATTGGTTTTACATTTTGGTTTGGAGGGAGAACAATTGATGTTGGATAAGTTCACGTCCCTTGGATGGTGGGTTAAGTAAAATCTTTCCCAAGATTTAATCTTTCTCTTACTATTTTTTACCTTCACTTCCCATACATAGGAGCCTCATGCAATGGGAGAGCCCATGCTTCTTTTATCACCTTTAGGTATTAAGGATCATGGTGAAACAATAGATTAAACTGGAAAGGAATGGGCTTGTGGTTCAAATATTTCTAGAGGGATAGCACTATAGTTTTATGATCAAAAGACATTGAAGGGAGGATAAAGGAAAAAACTTGTTGATTATCCAACAAAAAAGAGCTATGGATTAGAAATATGTCGAAATGTTTGGCTATGTTACCTAGCCCTAACCTTTTGTTTGTCCAAGTATAATCTCATCTAGAAGGTTTAGGGTTGAACAAATCCCAATCAATTGTGATGTCAACCACCAATGCTCTGATCAGGTCTCTAATAAAACCATCTCCTCACTTTTCCTCTGAGGATAAAACCATATTTAGATCACCATCAAACACCCTATTGTTGATCTGGAAAAAATCCCCAAAGGATATGAGCAAAGACAACTGGTTTGTTTTTACTTGTAACGAATATAAGAATATATATTGAAACATTAAATAGTCTTACCATATTGTTTCCCCAAAAACTTGGTAAAAATCCAATGCTAAGATGAATGAAATTGGAGAAGTTCGAACATCAATGGGTACCAAAGGATGCATATCCCTCTAGCTTCCCCTCTACAACTAATTTCATACCTTTGTTATGTTTCCAATGATTCTTATTGATATCCAATGTGTTGTTTTCTACTATTTTAGTTTCCTAGAGTGGGAATATGGCAAAGATTTCAAAGCTAAGAAGATCCCTCATTTCTCCCAATTTATTATCATTACCAATTCCTTTACAATTCCAGGATTCATCTTCATTTCTTAACCAAGGGAAATTTTATCCCGCTACTAAAGGCCTCTAGAGTGCATCGAGTGTCAATTTTCTTCTCTCTTGATGTTGCCTCTTCCCTCCTTTTTTTGTTTGTCTTCGATCCAAGTTTTTTTTGAGCTTTTCCTTTTTCATCCTATTCTTCTTCTTATCTTTGTTAATCCTTCTTCCTTGTTACCATGCCACTAGTTTTCATCTAAGATTTCTCTAATGATTCTAGTCTCAAGATCTTAAAGGAGGATGAAAACGAGGAGAGAAAGGAGGATCGAGCTCGCATGAGGGGTTCCCTACAGAGTCTAGGAAAGGGTAAGAGATTCGGGAGGGGGTAGGTGAGGAGGAATTAGGGAAAGAGAATTGATTATGGGCCATGACGGAGGACAAGAATCTAGTGAGGATGACTGAGGAGCGAAGGGAACAAAAGGGGTGAGGACTGAATAACAATTGGAGGATAACAACAACTTCCCCTTAACATCTGACATTGCTGGAAAAAAAAAATTATTTCTTCTAGATGAATGGATTTATTAATGTCATTGGTCTCGAAGTATAGAGGTATGTTGGAAGGGGATTTGAACTTGAAGTTATTAGAAAAATAACCATACTCATGGCATATCTTTCATTTGAACTTGAAGTTATTAGAAAAATAACCATACTCATGGCATATCTTTCATTTGAAATGAAATTATTCATAGTCCATATTTTGAATATGATTCATGTTGTCTAAGGTGAGGTTGATTGCTTCATAGAGATCTTTCGATAGATCCACCTCTACACATATTCTAGCACATGTGAACATTCCTCTGGAAAAGGACTTATCAATGTACTTCCATAGCGATTTTCCTATGGCCTACAAGGACTCATCATTCCAAAAGTGGGGAGGAAGATGTAGAAATCGAACCCAAACTGAAACTACTAAAGGAACATCAAATTCAAGGTCAATGTCCAAAGTCCATATATTAAATTACACACCCCTTGAACCCGTGAAATGAGATGCTTTTTAATAGTATATCTTTGTCCTCCTTATGCTCAAACAAACAAGTAGAGAATCCTCTACCACATAAAAAATAAAGAAGTTTACCTTTTACCAAGATCATCCAATTCTTATATACGCATCATTACATGGATTTGGGAAAGGCCATAGTCTAGTGAAATAGCCAATGAGGGCATGATCTATAAGGGTTGTTTCTTTCATG
>ML816836.1:0-10692 GCA_009831015.1 Picea engelmannii
CACTGATTCCATAGACATAAAATGTTTTGCAGGCAACACTGTCGCCTCCTGTTTCTGGCAAAATGTTTAAAGGCTTGTGCATATGCTACACAGTGGTGGTATCAACATTTTTCTCCGTGGCAGTATCAGGCTACTGGGCATTCGGCAACCGGTCAGCCGGCAACATATTAAGCAACTTTGCTCCTGCTGGAGAGCCCTCTCTTGTTCCTAATTGGCTACTCTTCACAGCCAACATTTGCGTTCTCCTCCAGTTATTCGCAGTTGCCTTGGTATATGACATTCTATCCATTAATTTACATGTTTAATCAAAATTCAACGACAGAAAAAGGATATGTTCACCCATGTTTGGCAATGTGATAGTGAAGGGAGGCCATGTTTCAGGTATATTCACAACCTACATTTGAAGTTTTGGAGGGGAAATCGGGAGATGCGAACAATGGAAGGTTTTCTCTACGCAATCTCATACCAAGACTGTTGTTACGCTCAGTATACGTAAGCGTGGCTACTGTGATTGCAGCAATGCTACCATTTTGTGCAGACATAGTTGGACTGATTGGTGCATTTGGGTTCATACCTTTGGACTTCGTTTTCCCTGTAGTCTTTTACAGCATAACGTTGAAGCCTTCAAAGAGGAGTTTCATATTCTGGATCAACACCCTCATAGCTGTCATTTTTTCGATTTTGGGAGTGTTGGGTTGCATTGCAGCGATTCGCCAAATTTCTGTTGATGCTAACAGTTACAAACTATTCGCCAACTTATGAATATGTACATTCATCGGTGGCAACTGGCAATATGTTTTTCACCCATTCCTTTTCTACCACCATGAAGTCTAATCCATCTAATGGAAATATTGCCCCATAACTTAAATGGCTCTTCTTACCATAAAGCTACTATTATGGTGATAAATAAAGTTTATATAAAATAATGGTATATGGAGTTCTCCATTATATGTTGAGCTATGTTAATGATTTTTATTAACAATTATGTTTTAAATATATTATTTTTCAATTATATAATTCTTTAGCTCTTTAACTAATCATTAACCAAAAAAAATCTTTTTTAAATATGTTATTTTTGAATTATATAGCTCTTTGACCAATTGTTGATGGTGCTTTGAATGGATTTTCAATGCTTTCATAGCCAAATTTTGACATGTTACCCCTCGTATATTAACTCTCCCTCGGACTTTTTAGAACAACATATGTATCTTATTTTTATTATTAAACTTCAACATATGATTTTATGAAGCATTGTGGCCAGCTAGATTTTATGAAGCATTGTGGTAACCTAATACCAATTTTTATGGAGGCATAGGTTTCATAACTCTATTTATAAATAGAGTAAATATAGAGTTTTAAAGCACTTAAAGAAAATAATATAATTATATAATTCATATTAATAATAAATAATTAAATTAAAGCATATCTATATATATAAAAGCATGATTCATATAATTGCATAGGTTTCATAACTCTATTTATAAATAGAGTAAATATAGAGTTTTAAAGCACTTAAAGAAAATAATATAAATACATAATTATATAATTCATATTAATAATAAATAATTAAATTAAAGCATATCTATATATATATAAAAGCATGATTCATATAATTATGTTAAAGGTGTATTTTAAGGAAATACTATTTTTAAGATTTTCATTATCAAACCTTGTTTTAACCTGAATAGTTTGTTTTCCAAAATCATTTGTCTACATCCAATCTTCATAGAGCATTTGATCCCTAAACTTCTCCCATGGCTTCGTGGAATTTATCATTTGTGAATGGGAGAGTAGGTGTTGTGATTTGGTCACAACGAATTCCTCCAAGGATGGATTTGGATCCTATTATTCTATGTTGGTTGCAACTAAATAGACCAAGTTACAATATGGATAGGAGTGCATTTAATAATCAGTTTCTTGTGTAAATGTATATAAATTCATGTAAGCCCATAGAGGTAGAGAAAGAGAGAGGGAGGATGTGAGAGGATATGAGAGAGCTTGCAAGTCTGTTGTAATCTCCGTGATCTGAATAATAAGACAATTGATACATATGCTTGGTGGACATAGCCCAACGTTTGGGTGAACCGCGTGAAATCTTTGTGTTTCTTATCTACGTGATTGTTGATTATCATATGTGAATTGTGTTTTCCGCATTTGCAATTCTAACAATTGGTATCAAATCGAAAGTGAATTGATTAGGTGTCATAGGTGGAAGTGAGTAGCAGGTCATCGGCGCTCCCTAAGCAGTGTTAGAGGCGTGTCAACGCCCTCACACTTGTGAAATTCCAATTTTCGTAAAAGTCACGCACCCGGTTTCTGCATCACAGAGCGTCGGCACTCCCCCGTCCATAGTGAAGCAGCGTTGATCTCACACTAGCGCTCCCCCATCCATACTGAAGCAGCGTTGATCTCACACTAGTGCTCCCCCATCCATAGTGAAGGAGCGTCGATCTCCCTTCAAAGAAACATTCGCATGGTTTATGTTTCAAAGGTATGAAGTTTATACAATATTTGGAATTAAAATATTGTATGCATAAAACAAAAGGTGGAGGAATTAAAAAGTGAATTTTTTAATTATCTCAAAAGTGAATTTTAATTATCTCAAAAGTGAATTTTCTTTTTAAAACGTGAAAAATTCAAGTGGGTGGTTAAATAGGTGAATCTTTTTTAATAAAAGGTGAGGTTAGTAAAAAGGTTTGTTATTAAACCTTGTGGAGTTTATACCATTATTCCTCCACAATTTTTTAAAGGGCCTTGGTTTTATAAGCAGTGGTTTTGGAATTTGTTCTTCTGCTAATGTTGAAAACTTAGAGTGTTAAATTCAAAATTGAGAAGTCTAATGGAAAGAACAATTTCAAGATATGGAAAGTTAAGATGCATGATCTGCTCGTGCAGCAAGACGTGGTGAAGGCGTTTTTGGGAAAAGCAAAGCAACTCGCGACCATAACAGATGAAGACTGGGATGAGATCGATGCGAGAGCACTGAGTGCCATACGTTTGTGTTTGAGAAAGATTAAGTGTTGGTTTTGTGGAAAATCTGGACACCTGAAGAAGGATTGTTGGAAGAGACAACAAGCCTCCAAAGAAGACTCTCCAAAAGAAATGAAGGAAGTGAACGCAACTGAAACAGGGTCAACAACAGGTTCAGGTATGACTGATGAAGTTTTATCAATTAGTATTGGTTCATGTCATGATCAACAACGATTATTAGATTATGGTGCTTCAAATCACATGTGTCTTCATAGACACTTGTTTGTTACTTACCAGTCTATAGATGATGGAATAGTTTACATCAGAAATGATATCTCATGTAAAGTTTTTGGGAATTGGTAGCATTCGAATTAAGATGTTTGATAGAACTGTTAAAATACTAACTGGTGTAAGACATGTACCTGATCTTAGGGAGAACCTAGTTTGTTTGGGAGTCTTAGATACTGGAGGATATAAAAGTATTGTTCAAGGTGGAGTTATGAAGGTCTACAACGGAATCCTACTGGTCATGAAGGCGAAGAACATTGGAAACTTGTTTATGTTAGAAGGAAGAACTGCGTCAGATCATGCGAAAGCAGTATCTGAGAACGACAGTGATTTTGTTCGACTGTGGCATCAACGGTTGGGCCATGTGAGAGAAAGAGGATTGAAGGTATTATCTGATCGCAAGTTACTTCCTAGTCTAAAGTCTTTAAAGTTAGATTTCTGCAAGCATTGTATTTATGGAAAATAGAATAGGTATAGATTTAAAACCGGAAGACACACCAGTGAAGGAATCCTTGATTATATCTATTCTGATGTTTGGGGACAATCCCCTAATATTTCGTATGGAGGATCATCATATTTTGTAAATTTTATAGATGATTTCTCTAAGAAGGTGTGGATCTATATGTTGAAAAGAAAGGTTGATGTATTTATTGTTTTCAAGCGGTTTAGAGATTTAGTAGAAAAGAGCACTGGTAGGTCTATTAAATGTTTAAGAACTGATAATGGTGATGAATTTACGTCAATGGAATTTGAGAACTATTGCAAGGAGTTTGGGATTGATAGGAATAAAACCACTGCCTATACTTCTCAGCAGAATGGAGTTGTTGAACGCATGAACATGACTCTTCTAGAAAGATCAAGGAGTATGCTAAGTAATGCCAACTTGCAGCATGAACTTTGGGCAGAAGCGGTAACTACGGCTTGTTATCTGGTGAATCGATCACCATCAACAACAATAGAGTGCAAGATTCCTAAAGAGGTATGGAAAGGTCACACGTGTAATTATTCTAATCTTAAAGTTTTTAGTTGTGAAGCCTATGCTCTAATTTTGAAACATCATCATTCTAAATTAGATCCAAAAGCAAAAAGGCTTATCTTTGTTGGATATGGCGATGGTATTAAGGGGTACAGGTTGTGGGATCCTACTGCCCACAAGATCACCATTAACAGAGATGTAATATTTGATGAATCATCTCTCATCAAATCAGATGTAGATGTTCAAATGAAACATGAAGAAGTACCTAAGTATCAACAGATTCAGTTTGAAACCAATTCAAATACAGTTGAAAGTGAACATGAACAAGTTTATGAAGATGTTAATGAAGAGTTTCCTGCAAAGGAAGACATGGTTGATGATAACAATCAAAAGAATGTGGATGAGCCACAAAATTCCCTAAGGAGGTCTACGCGGGTTAGAGTTCCTCCAAGAAGGTATGATGATTTTGTTTCGTCAGTTTCTTTAAGTACTAATGATGATGAACCTTCGTGCTATCAAGAAGTTGTGAAGGGTTCTAACAGTGATAAATGGAAAGAAGCAATGAAGGATGAAATGAAGGAATTAGAGAGGAATGCCACATGGGACCTGGAAGAATTTTGAAGAGATAGGAAAACTGTAGGTTGCAAGTGGGTCTACAAGCTGAAGAAGGGTGTTGATGATAAGTTAGAAAGGTACAAAGCAAGGCTAGTTGTGAAAGGATATTCTCATAAAGAAGGTATTGACTTTCATGAGATTTTTTCACCAGTTGTTAAGTCTGTTTCAATTCGAATTATGTTAGCATTAATTGCATTACTTGATTTGGAGTTGGAGCAGCTAGATGTTAAAATTGTCTTCTTACATGGAGATTTGGATGAGGAAATTTACATGGAACAACCTGAAGGGCTCGTTCAAAATCGCAGCAAGAAATTTGTTTGCAGACTCAAGAAATCATTGTATGGACTGAGGCAGTCGCCCAGACAATGGTACAAGAAATTTGAATCTTTCATTGTGAGCCAGAATTATACAAGGAGTGAGTATGTTCATTGTCTCTACTTTAAGAAATTGAATAATGGCATATTCATTATCTTAGTATTGTATGTTGACGATGTGCTTTTAGCAATCAAAATAATAACTGAGATCAATAGGTTAAAGGCTTAGATGGCTAGGACGTTCGATATGAAAGATCTAGGAGCAACAAGGCGGATTTTGGGCATGGAGATATTCAGAGACAGGAGGAATGGTAAGATTTTGTTGTCACAACAGAAGTATGTTGAGAATATACTTTTGAGGTTTGGTATGAACGATGTGAAACCAGTTTCAGTCCTAGTACAAAATAAGAAAAGGAATATATGTTTCAAATACCATATGCTAATGCAGAAGGAAGTCTAATGTATGTTATGGTTAGTACAAGGCCAGACATTTCACATGCAGTTGGGGTTGTCAGCGGGTATATGGAAAATCTAGGTAAAGAGAATTGGGCAGCAGTGAAATGGGTGCTTCGGTATCTAAGGGGCACAAGTGATTACTGTATCACTTATAACAGTGGTTTTGAATTAGTCTATGGATATGTTGATTCAGATTTTGCAGGTGATTTGGACAAGAGAATGTCGACTTCTGGGTATGTATTTACTCTTGCAAGTGGAGCTATTAGTTAGATGTCAAAGCTACATAACATTATTTATTTATCCACTACAGAAGCAGAATATGTAGATGCTTCACATGCTTGCAAAGAGGTAGTTTGGTTGAAAGGTTTGTTTGGTGAGTTTAGAAGGATGCAGGACAAAGTAAAGCTACTTTGTGATAGTCAAAGTGTTATTCACTTGGCTAAGAATCCATCTTACCACAGTAAAACAAAACATATACCTATCAAGTACCATTTTGTAAGACAGGTCATCGATGAACGTGGAGTCTCTCTTGAGAAAGTGCATACAAAAGAGAACTGCGCAGACATGTTCACAAAACCAGTACTTTTAGAGAAGCTACGATGGTGCTTGGCTTCTCTTGGCTTGCAAAAAAAGTGATGAACAAAAGGAAGGAGCAAGGTATCAGGTTAATTGTTGTCAAGGTGGATATTGTTGGGATTTGGTGACAACGATTATGGTCGTCTTTGAGAATCTATCGACGACCACGAAAACATAGTCGTTGCCATGCTTAGTAGAAGCAAGGCCCGACATGTAATCCATGGAGATGGATTCCCAAGGTCGACTGGGGGTAGGAAACAGAGTATAGAGGCCTTGCTTATTGATGGTCTGTTTGGAAATGGCGTAGGCAATGCAGGATCTGATGTACTTCCCAACATCCTGTCGAAGGTTTGGTCAATAGAAATACTTTTGCAATACTGCCACTGCTTTCTCGACCCTGAAATGCCCAGCAACCTGACTATAGTGCGCTTCCCAAATCATCTTGGCATGCTTTCTTGAAGGAACACAATGGTGTCCCAGGTGACATAATAGTGCATCTTAGAGGTGAAAATTTGGAACTCGGTTACCCTCCAAGAGAATCTTGTATGTGTGGCCGAAATCTGGATCACTCTTGTAGAGAAGCGGCCAATCAAAAGTCTCATGCCCACAAGAGTTCATCATGGTAGTTATCACCACGATCGTTTGTCAGTTGAGGCAGTCTGCAACATTATTGGTGTTGTCGTTCTTGTACTTGATGTTCAAATGAAATTGTTGCAGATATGTGGACCACTTCTGATGGCGATCATTCTGCAACTTCCCTTGTGTCTGTATGAACTGTAGGGGTTAGTGGTCTATGTGGATGATTGTTTCCTTCCCCAAAATTTAATTCTTCCACTATTCGCAAGCCTGCACAATGGAATACATTTATTTGTCATAAGTGGGATACTTTCAGATTGTGTTAGACAGTGTCGCACTGTGATATGCCACTAGATGCCTCTGTTGAGTAACAACTTCCCCAATAGCATAGTCAGAGGCATCTGTCTCGATCTCAAATGGTTGTTGCAAATCTAGTAATGTGAGCACTAGGGCATAGCAGAGGCGATGTTTCAATTCTACGAACGCCTTTTTTTGAGATTCTGACCAAAATAATTTTTCTTTCGCTCCTCCCTTAGTGACTTGACTCAAAGGCCAAGTGATATGAGAGAATCCCAACATGAACCTGCGATAGAAATTAGCAAGACCCAGAAAGTTGTGAAGCTCTGTCAGACTTTTCGAGGCTGGCCGATCCTGGATGACTTGGATCTTGGTTGGATCCACATGCACCCCACGCTCATCAATAATGTATCCCAGATACTGAACCTGGGTCATGCCAAAAGTGGACTTCTCAAAATTGGCACACAACTTGTGTTTCCATAGTGTTTGGAGGACCCGTCGGATGTGGTGGAGGTGCTCTTCCCAAGTCTAGCTGAAGATCAGGATGTCATACAAGTACACTACTACAAATGAGTTGGTGAATGGTCGCAAGATGTTGTCCATCAGCCTCATGAAGGTTGTGGGAGCATTCGTCAACATGAAAGGCATGACCAGCCATTCGAAAATGCCCTCCTTGGCTTTGAAGGTAGTCTTCCACACATCGGACAGTTCGATTGGTACCTGGTGATACCCAGACTTCAAGTTGATCTTGCTGAAATATTTCTCCCCTTTGAGTTGGTCCAGAAAGTCATTAATCTGTGGGATTTGGTACCTATTCCGGACAGTGATCTTGTTCAACACCCGATAGTCAATACAAAGTCTCCAAGTCCCATCCTTCCTCTACACCAACATGAGCGGGCTCCCACAGGGAGATGAAATTGGTCGGATGTGACCTTTCTGCAGCATCTCCTAAATCTATCGCTTTATTTCATCATTCTCCAAAATAGAGAACCGATAGATCGATCCATTGGGCAGCGGCACACCTAGGGTCATATCGATGGGATGCTTGACCTGACAGTGCAGAGGCACCCCTGCGGGTGAGGTGAAGATGTCTCGGTACGCCTCCACGACCTTGTCCATTTGGTGTTGTTGTGTGGAGGAGCCTTTTCTAAAGGTTGTGGCCACAGTGTTCTTCTTGCCCTGAGGGCGGATCATCAGGAAAACAAATTTCCTGGTTTTGGAAATGAGCTTACTGCATTGTTTTGCAGTAACCAAAGAGATAGCGGCAGGAAGTGGTACCTCCGATTTCCTATACAATTTATTTCCCAAGGTAACAGTAACAGTGCGAGGTCAGGACTCATACACAACATTTTTCTTCCACAAGTATGGTTGGCTTAATAATACATCACAAACATCAAGAGGATCAATGTCACATAATACATCATCGGTGAAGGGCTTGATGTTGTAGGAAGGTGATATTGTTGGTTGACGCGGAGATCACGTCCTTAGTGAAGCCACGCGATGGTGTACAGTTGTGGGTGTGTTGTGGTAGGCAAGCCCAACCGCTTCATGACCTCTGCTGAAATGAGGTTCTTTTCGCTCCCACTGTCGACAATGAACTATAGCAGGGAACCCTTTACCCACATCTGGGAGTTGAAGAGAGGCTCCTCCTCCTCTAGATCTTCTGATTCTTCCTTTTGGATCTTCGTGGTGGAAAGAGTGGCGTTAGGATCCGCATCAATAATCTGCTTCCCTCTATCATTCCCCTTCTCGGGTTCTGATTCAATTTTGGAGCATGCATATGATTCAGAAGCCCTCATCTCGGCCACCAGTGATTGTTTGGCCCGACACTCACTTGTGTTGTGAGTGGAGCTCTCATGGAACTCACACTACTTTCTCGTGTCCTTCTTCGGCTTCACGATGTTGTTCTTTACTTACGGATTTGGTAGGTTGTCTTGAGTCGCCATGCCTTGGATTTATTCCTTTTTCTACGGTTTGGGGGCACCTTCCACCTGCTTTTGATTCGCAAATCCAAATTCTCGCTTCTTCTGTTTGAATTTATGCTCAATCTTGGTAGCATACCGGTATGTCATACCAAGTGAGGAGATGTCGAGGAACTCCATTTCCTCATGAATGTATATGTGTAGACAACTTCGGTACTTCAGCACCAAATGTTTCTCTGAATCTTTGGTACCATATTTTGTGCGCAAGGTATGGAAAAGATTCGTCAGGTCGTGCACATCTTGATCCCTTTGTTGTTGCATCGTAGTCCATTGTATGTACTAGTCCTCATAGCTCCCCATGGGATAATATTGTTCCTTGATGGCGTCTCGAAAAGAATTCCAAGTGAGTATGGCTGAGAACAGAGAGGATTCCTCCTCATCCTTTTTCTCACAGTAAGTTTCCCACTAGTCCTTGACATGGGGGGCGGCTTTGAGCAGTGAAAAAATAATCTTCTCCCAGACAGAAAAGTCATGAACCGAGAAATATCCTTCTAATAGATTCAACCATCTATCTACGACGTTTGCATCTATTTGGCCATCAAATATAGTAATTTCAAATTTTACTTTTACCTAAAAAGGGGTTGTGTCTCCAGAGTGGTTGTTGGATGCAGATGTACTGCTAGTGGGAAATCGTTGAAGGATCTAGGCGAATGTATCCATCATCGCGTTCCTTTTTTTTTTCAAGCGCCTCCTCGAGCAATATTTTGATAGGATATCATTCTCCCTCGTCTTTCTTTTCGTCCCCCATGGGTGGTCGTCAGGGTTTGCAAGGTTGATCTTGCAAAGGTTCAACCATATCGAACCCTAACTCCTTATACCCCGACCTTTTTGGGGACATGTAAAGAAGGATCGAGAAAGAGAAGACCGCTCTGATACCACTGATCCAAATTTATGTCGGAACGCAACAGAATACACAAATAACCATGAATACAAAGATGCAGTGGAAATAACACTTCATTTCATTAATATCAAAGAACTGAAATTTGTTTACAGACAGAATATAAATAAACTAGCTAGGACATTGGTAGCTTATCTCTAAGAAGAGATGTGGCGGCTATAGGCCTCTGAAATTTTTGTTACAATGAGGCTCAAAGGCCTATATATTATTGAGAAACAATGGCAACCCTAAACATCCAAAAACCTAACCCTAGGAGATGAAATGCCAGAATATGGGCCACGTCGGGGTAAATTGGTACATCAATTTTTCGGGGTCATAACTTTGGCATACTATCACCATTTGACGCATATGATACATTGTCAGAAAGATCTATCCAAGGAATACAACTTCTAATGGAAAATATCATGGTATAGAATGGAATAATATTAGTCGATCGGACCATGCCCAAAAAACGTTGTTTAGGGCCTCAAAACGGCTCCGGAAGTTTAGGACCCGAAAAACTGCCAAAAATAGTAAATTGTGCTATAATTAAGGAAACTGAAAAACTGAAAGAAACATTGGTGGGGGCCCAAGTGGAATAGGTGGGTGGCCATCAATATCCACATGGATCAGTATAGTTGAGGATTACATTTTCTGTTCGGCCTACCATCTTCCTCCAACTACATGTTAGGCGTTGTCGAGCCCAAAAAACGTCGTTTAGGGCCTCAAAACGGCCTCGAAAGTTTGGGACCCGAAAAACTGTAA
>ML816836.1:10792-32012 GCA_009831015.1 Picea engelmannii
GGAAGCAATGGTCTCCATTTCATTGAGAGCCCCCATCAAATGGGGAAACTTTTGTTGAACTTGGCCTTGGGTGAGCCACTTGCCTTGGTGTAGGAGCTACCTTGCTCTGACAATCAGATAAAGTTGGATCCTCTATTGGAGAGTGCCCTTAATATGAGATTCCATGATTTGATCAATGGATTTATGTTCCATGCAGTCAGGGTTGAGCTTTATCGGTGTCAACTGCTCTGCACTCTCCGATGTGTCCAATAATTGTGGGAAGTTTGGTCGAAGGAGTTCCACATTGAACATTGGGTGTAGACCAAGGAAGGGGGGAATACTTATCTCAAAAGAATTGTCACCCACAACCTTGATGATGGTGTAAGGTACATAGAAAAGTGGATGAAACTTTCGATGGGGTCCTATAAGGTGCTCTTTCCGGAAATGTAACTAGACCTTGTCTCCCACATGAAACTTGTGCGACACCTAGTGTTGATCATGGCACTATTTGTACTTAGAATTGGCTTTCAGTAAAATATCATGGACCTGTTGGCAGATGTGCTAAATCCATTCAATAAACTTGGTGGCTTTGTCGGCCTCATATTTAACATGGGATGATTCTTCTTGTGTGGATACAAGGGGAAACACAACATCAATGGGACCCAATGGTTGAAATCCCAACCCCACCTGAAAGGGACTGTGGTCAATCAAGCTATGAAGGGATCTGTGTAGTTGTGTTGAACATAGGGGAGACTCTCATCCCATGTGCACAAATGTTTGAAGTTGTACATGCACAAGATATGCACGATCATTATGTTGACGACTTTTGTCTGGCCATTAGTTTGGGGATGGAAGACAGTGGATTTGGTGAGCTTGGTGTCAAACAGTTACAAGAGGCTGGACCAGAATGTGTTGAGGATCCAATTGTCCTAATATGATATGATGGTCTATGGTATCCTGAAGTGTAGCCACACTTGTTTGAAGAATATCTTGGCAATGGCCTCCATTGTTATATTCTTCTTCCATGTTATTAGGATGGACATCTTAGAAAACCTATCAACCACCAAAAAAACACACTCATTTCCCTACTTGGTTGAAGGAAGGCTCAACATGTAGTCCATTGAGATGGATTCCCATGGTCTATTGGGAGTAGGCAAAGGGGTGTACATGCCTTGCTTCTTAGTGGCTAGTTTGGCAATGGCACATGTAGTGCAGGACCTAATATACTTGTTCATGTTCTAGCGCAGTTTCGGCCAATATAAATGATTTTGTAGTACTGCCACAGTATTTCCCATGCCAAAATGTCCTACAATCCTATTATAGTGAGCTTCCCAAATCATCGTTGTACGCTCTCTTCAAGGAACATAGAGGTGGCCCAGATGGCATAACAGTCTGTCCTGAAGATGAAAGTCAGTGACAGTCACATCGTGCCCAACATCTGGTAAGTGGTAGAAAAGTTGGGATCTCTCTTCTAGAGTTGGGGCCACTTGAATGCCTCATGACCACAAGAGTGGAGCACCTTGGTTAAGGATGCAACTGGAAGTCGACTGAGGCAGTCAACGACATGATTGGTGCTCTATGTGTTATATTTGATGTTGATATGGAACTCTTGCAAGTATGTGGACCAATTTTGATGGCGATCCTTCTACAATTTTCCTTTTGTTTGCATGAACTACATAGGTTTGTGATCGGTGTGGATGACTATCTCCTTCCCAAGAATGTAGTTCTTACATTGTTGGCGGTCTTGTACAATGAATACATTTCTTTTTCATAGGTGGGGTACTTATGGATGACATCTGATAGTGTCTCACTATGATATTCCACTGAATGGTCTTGTTGAGTGAGAACTGCGCCCACGACATAGTTTGAAGCATCGGTCTCAATCAAAAAAGGTTGTTGTAGATCATGTAAGGAGAGTACTATACCCGAGCACAAGCGATTTTTCACATCATTGAATGCTTGTTGTTGTGACCTCCCCCACACCAACTTTTCCTTTCCACCACCCTTGGTCACTTGGTTGAGGGCCCATGCAATATGGGAGAATACCAACATGAACCTACGACAGAAGTTGGAAATTCCTAAGAAAATTCGAAGCATGGTTAGTGTGGTCAGGGCTGGCCAGCCACGAATGAGTTGGATCTTGGTTGGATCCACATGCACACCATGCTCGTCAACAATGTATCCTAGGTATTGGACCATGTTCATGCCGAAGGAGAATTTTTCCAAGTTAGCATATAGCTTGTGTTGTCGCAGAGCGTGAAGGACCCGTTGAATATGATGCAAGTGTTTTGCTCAATTCTTGTTGAAGATAAGGATATCATCTAGATATACCACCAAAAAATAATTGGTGAAAGGCCACAATATATCATCCATCAATCTCATGAAAGTTACTGGAGCATTTGTCAAACCAAAGGGCATGAATAGCCATTCAAAAATACCTTCTTTGGACTTGAAAGTAGTCGTCCATACATCAGTCTATTATATTGGGACATGGTGGTAGCCAGACTTCAGGTCAATCTTACTAAAAAACTTGACTCCCTTGATCTAGTCAAGAAGGTCATCGATTCAGGGAATTGGATATCAGTTCCTGACTGTGATTTTGTTTAGGGCTGTGTAATCAATGCATATTCACAAAGTTCCATATTTCTTTTGCACGAGTATAATTGGGCTCCCATAGGGTGAGCAGCTGGGTCGGATGTGCCCCTTTTGAAGCATCCCTTGGATCTTTCACTTGATTTCCTCATTTTCCATCAAAGAGTGGTGATAGACTAGCCCATTGGGTAGAGGTGTATCGAGAGTTATATCGATTGAATGCTTGACCTAACAGTGCACTAGTGCCCCGATGGGTGAGGAGAAGATTTCTTTGTATTCTTCCACTATCTTTTCCACCTTTTTATGCTACGTGGAGAGGCCCTGTGCAAAGGCCATGGATGTGGTTGCAACCTTATGTTCACTTTGAGAGCGAATCATGAAGAAGATAAATTTCCTGGTCTGGGAAATGACCTTCTTGCATTGCTTAGAAGAGACAAAAGAAATGGAAGTAGGTGGAGCTACCTTCGGTATCCTGTACAATTGTCTACCCAAAGTAATAATAACCCTGCGAGGTATAGACTCATATACAACATGTTGTTTCCACAAGTATGATTGGCCTAAAAGAACATGACAAAATTCAAGGCGGGAAATATCACACAATAACTCATCCTTCAAGGGCTTAATGTCATAGGGAAGACGACACTATTGACTAATGTGAATATCTATTCCTTGGCAGAGCCACCCGATGGTGTAGGGTTTCGAATGTGGTGTCATCGACATGTTCAAATGCTTGATGACCTCTGCTAATATCAAGTTATTTTTACTTCCACTATCGACAATGAATTGCAACGGAGCACCCTTCACCCACATCTGCGAGTGAAAAAGGCATTCACCTTCCTTTGGCTCTTCTATCTCACTTGGTTGGACCTTGGTGGTAGCGATGGTGGCACTGGGTTCTGCATTAATGATCTGCCTCCTCTTGTTTGGATTTGATTTAGAGTTGGAACCTGCCTCTGACTCTAAAGATTTCATCTCAACCACCAACGACTGCTTCAAGCGATATTCATCGACATTATGCCAGGGGATTTTATGGAATTCACACCACTTCCCAGTGTCCTTCTTCATATTCTCATTGCCCTTATTTGTTTGTGTATTTTAATGGTTTTTTTAAGGGGGTCCATCCTTTCTCTGTCTTTTGTTTTGTGGTTTGGGGTTGCCTTTACCCTAATTTTTCTATGAGAAATTTGCAAATCCAAACTCCTGCTTCTTCTGTTTAATTTTTTTCTTGATTTTGACAACATATCGATAAGTTGTGCCAAATGATGATATGTCTAGAAACTCCATTTATGTTTGGATGTATCTATGCAGACAACCAGGGTACTTGAGCACTAGATGTCATTCGGAGTATTTGATACCCAACTCAGTGTGCAAGGTATGGAAGATATTTGTGAACTATGGTACTGTTTGGTCCTTTTCCTGTCCCAATGTGGTCTATTTCATATACTAGTCATTGTATCTTCCAACATGGTAGTATTGTTCCTTAATAACATCCCTGAAAGAATTCCAAGTGGGTGCAACCAAAAATATTGCAGATTCCTAAGTGTTCCTTTTCTCGCAGTAAGTCTCCCACCAATATTTGATATGGGGGAGAAACTTAAGGAGCTCAAAGGTAATATTTTCTCTATTGGAAAAGTTATGAACCGAAAAATACCCTTCTAAAATATTCAACCATTTATCTACAACATCCACATATATCTAGCCTTCAAATAAGGGTATATAAAAGTTGACTTGTACCTTGAAGGGGGTGGCGCCTCCAAAGTGGAAGCTTGATGAAGATGCATCGCTTGTTGGCAGTCGTCGAATGATCTATGCAAAGTTATCCATAATCTCATTCCTTTTTCATGTGAGGGATTCCTCGAGAAACAGTTTAAAAGGATCTCATGCTCCATCGTCTCTCTTTTCTTCCTCCATGGGAGGTCTTCTTGATCAGCGGGGATGCTCTTGCAAGGGATAAACTACTTCAAGTCCCAACTCCTTGTACCCTGGCCTCATTGGGGACATGCCCTGAGAAATAAATATAGAGCACATCGCTCCGATATCACTGATCCAAATTTATAAATGGAATGAAATGAAATATAGATGTATAAAAAAGAAACACAAAGAGATACAATAAGAATTTACTTGTATTAATAAAGAGAAATTGTTGAAACTGTAAAAATGCAGACTAAAACAAACTTGCTCGAATGGTGGCAACTTATCTCTAAGAAGAGATGTGACGGCTATGCTCATTCGCAAGAAGATGAGTACAATGAGGCTCCAAAGGATTTTTTAACATAAAAAATAATGATAAAACCCTAAACATCCAAAACCCTAACCCCGAGAGATGAAACGCCAAAAGTTTTGTGGGCCCCAATGGGGGTAGTTGATATGTCAACTTCCCAAGGGCGTAAATTTTGCATATGATCTCCATTTGAGGCGCTCGATACATCGTTGGAAAGGTATAATCAAGTACATATTTTTTTCGACCTAGAATTTGCTTCCTAATACATGCTAGGTGCTTCAAAGCCCAAAAAACATCATTTAGGGTCTCAAAGCGGCCTTGGAAGTTTGGGACCCAAAAAGTTGTAAAACAAATGCCAAAATGGAAATTGTTCTTTGAGCCAGTGGAATAGGTGGGTGGCCACCAATATCCAGCTAGATAAAAGAGACATTATTTATGTGAGGATGTAAATCGCAACAAGGGACTAGTACCTACAAAATCTAATCGAAATTTGGAGTGGGGAGTGTTAGTAGACAGTTGTAAGCCAACTATCCACAGTTTTAATCTTACATAGGCAAGTCACTATTTTCCCAACTAGTATAGTCACCAACCACTATCCAACTATCCTTCTTTAATGACAAGATTCTCTGAAGCTTGTTATAAATAGAGGGATTCCTCTTGTATTCCAATATAGAAAACTTTATATAATGAACATTCTCTCATTTTTTTTCCTCTTGGAAGGATTTTTGGTGTTACAAAGGTTTCCTTCTCTCATGATGTTGTTTTCCCAATATATTCATGGTATCAGAGTCACTCTCTCCAAAAACCTTCTCATTTTCTATGAAATATTGTTAGGATATGATTTGTCTTACTAATTTTTCATTGGTGTTTGTGCCATTCTAGATCTGAAATATCCATTCGGATCTTAGATGAGCATGCTTCCTCTCTAAAATTGAAATATGCATTCATTAATTCATTACATATCCTAATCCAAGTGGATATCGATGGTCTCCCACCTTTTCCACTAACTCAATGATTCTATATCTTCTTGGTGGTTTTTCTACATTTTTTCAAGCCCCAAACTTTTGGGGCTATTTTGAGGCCCTAAACGATGTTTTTTTTTACATTTTGGGGGATAGGGTTTGCCAAAAGTAGTAATCCTCGGATATTTATTTCCAACGAGCTATCGTGCACCCAAAACAAAGATTGTATGCAAAATTTGTGCCCATGGGAAATTGACGTATCAACTAACCACCTCAGGGCCCACAATACTTTTGGAATTTCATCTTCTAGGGTTAGGGTTCTGATGTTTAGAGTTTTTTCTTCTATGTCTTTTAGGATTTATGATAAAAGGCCCTTTACATCCTCTTTGTAATCATTTTTTTAGAATGAGCGTATCTGATATCTTTTTCTCTTCATAAATAAGCTACCACCATTCTAGTCAGTTTGTGTTTTACGGTATTTTGTTATTTTATTCATTAATAGAAGTGTGTTTCACTGTATTTTTGTGTTCTTTGCTATGGTTTTTTCATATCTCATTTCTTTCACAATATCATCTAGACCAGTGTTATCATTTCATTATTCTCGTTATTTCTCACTGCATGTCCCTGACAAGGTCGGGGTATAGAGAGTTGGGTCTTGATCTAATTTCATTTGGGGACGATCGCTCTCGCCGAACCAAGAAACCTCCCATGGTGAAAGGAAAGAGATATGATGGGGAAAGAGATATGATGGAGAAAGAGATCCTTTCAAAATATTTCTCAAGGAATCCCTTGCGTGACATCAAAATGAATGATAGACAATTTCACCTAGATCTTTTGACAGCTATTGACGATAGACAAGGCACCTTCAACAAGCTTCCATTTTGGAGGTGTGACACCATTCAAGGTACAAGTTAAATTTGATATCCCCTTATTTGGAGGCCCAATAGATGCAGATGATTTGGAGAAATGGTTGAATCTTTTAGAAAGGTACTACTCTATTCAAAATTCTTCCAACACTAAAAATATCACCTTTTCTCTCCTTAAATCCATCCCCCATGTCAAAACTTGGTGAGAATGTTACTAGCAGATACATAATGAAGATGATTCTATTACATTTAAGACAAGACCCACTTGCGAAACATTTTTTGATTCCCTCAAGGAGGAGTTATATCTTGTTGGAAACTATGATGACTAGTACATGAGATGGACGACTCTGTGTCAAGAAAGAGACCAGAAGGTACCAGAGTACACCAACATATTTCATACCTTACTCTCAAAGTTGGGTATAAGAGACTTAAGTGGAACCTAGTTATGAAGTGTCATAGTGGCCTAAACAAGTACATCCAAATACAGATGGATTTCTTGGACATCTTCTCACTAGGAGTTTCTTATCAATATGCTATCAAAATCAGCAAGAAATTTAAGCAGCAAAATAAGAGGGAGTTCAAGTTTGCAAATCTATAAGAATAGAAGCATGGAAAAGGTAGCCCTAACTTGCAGAACAAGGGAAAAAAAAAGGAATGCCAACTTCAAGAGATCTGTTCCAAGCCACAAGAAAATAAGATTAATGGGAAGACAAAGAAGGACACTAGAAAGTGGTGTGAGTTCTGCAAAATCCCCTAGCACAAAATTTATGAATGTCGCTCAAAATAGTCACAATTAGTCGAGCTTAAAGAAAAAGAGTCGAACCCTGAATCAAACTTTGATTTCGAGTAGGATAACGGACAATGTATCATCAATGTGGAGCCTACTGCTACCATCGCAACCACAAATATCCAACTAGACAAGTCAGAGGAGCTTGAGGAAGGGGACTGACTCTTCCATTCACAGATGTGGGTAAAGGGAACCCCACTACATTTAATTTTTGATAGCAAGAGAAAAAAGAACTTGATCTCATCCAATTTAATCAATAGATTGAAGTTTTCGATGATGCCACACACCCAACCATACACCATTGGTTGGTTGAGCGATGGAAAATACCTTCATGTCAACCAACAATGTCGTTTGTCCTACAACATCAAGCCCTTCAAATATGAGGTGCCATGTGATTTTTCCCCACTCAAAGTTTGTGATGTTCTTTTCGGACAACTTTATATGTGGAAACATCATACTTTTTATGAGTCTCAACCCCATAATTTCATTATCACTCTGGGGGGTTATCCCTACAAGGTACCTAAGATAGTTCTGACTACTGTGATTTCATTGATCTCGAAAAAACAGCGCCAACAAGTAATCGCACAAACTGAAAAGTTTGTCCTCTTCATGGTTCAGTCAAAAGTGAATGAAAGGTCACTGCAACCACCACATCTTCAACACAGGGTCTCTCTACACAGTAGAAACAGGTGGACAAGCTTATAGAGGAATAAGAACCTCTTCGCTTCACCTATAGGGGTGCCTATGCAATGTCAAGTAAAATATCCTATTGATTTGATACTTAGTGCTTCCTTGCCCAATGTTCCAATATACATATTCCCACTTTTAGAGAATTGGGAAATAAAGTTTCAAATTTATGAGCTCATCATCAAGGGCCACTTTCAACCAAGCTCCTCACCTTGTGGGAGCCCAATTGTATTGGTGCATAAGAAGGATGGAATGTGGTGGTTTTGTATTAATTATAGAGCCCTAAAAAAATAATTGTCAAGAATGGATCCTTGATCCCATGGATTGACAATGTTCTTGACTATATCAAGGGTGAAAAGTTCTTCAATAATATCGATTTGAAGTTGGGCTATCTCCAAGTTTCGATAGAATTAACTCATGTATGGAAGCCAACCTTCAAATCTAAACAAGGCCTTTTTGAGTGGTTGGTCATGCCTTTTGGCTTGAATAATTCTGCAACAACATTCATGAGGATGATGGATGATATCTTGTGGCCATTCACAAACTCTTTCATGGTGTTTTATTTGGATGATATCCTCGTCTTCAACTACACCTAGGAAGAGAACTTGCAACACATTCAACAAATTCCAAGCACCCTGCAGTAACATAAGTTATACACAAACCTAGATAAATGATCATTCTACATGTAGATAATCCAATACTTAGGATACATCATGGATTAACATGGGGTGCATGTGGACCCAACCAAGATCCAATTCATTCATAATTGGCTAGCACCAACGCCTCTAACAAAGCTCTGTATCTTTTTGGGCCTCACCAACTTCTACTGCAGGTTCATGTTGGGGTTCTCTCATATAGCTTGGCCCTTAATTCAAGTGACTAAGGAAGGAGTTGAAGCCAAGTTTCCCTAGTCTAAATCACAACAGAGAGAATTACAGGATCTGAAACACCACCTATGTTCTACACTAGTCCTCACATTGCTAGATCTACAATAGCCACTAGAGATTGAGACATATTCCTTAGATTATGCTATCAATGTCATCCTCACTTAACATGGACATATGGTTGCTTATGATAATGAAAAAATATCTGATGTTGTTTGCATGTATCCCACCTATGACAAGGATATGTACTCTATTGTGTAGGCATGTCAACAGTGGAAGAATTACATTATGGGGAAGGAAATTATCATCCACACTGACCACAATATTCTGAAATTCATGTAGGCATAAGGGAAGTTACAGAATGACCACCACCAGAAGTGGTCCACATACCTACAACAATTCCTCTTGAACATAAAGTACAAGAAGGGAAATACCAATCAAGTTTCCAACTACCTTAGTTGACCTCCAATTGTAGCACTGACCATGGTGCTCAACTCTTACAGGAACGAGACCTCATGGTGGTCCCAATTATATGACAACGATCCTGAATTTGTTGATGCATATTGAACACTAGGTTCAGGCACATATTTTTCATACTTTCATCTCTAGGATGGAATACTATGCCATTTGGGCCAACTCTGTGTTCCTTCAACCAAGCATGAAAAGTTGATTTCCAAATCCCATTACAGTCAGCTGGTAGGAAAATTTGGTGTGGAAAAAATAGTGACAATACTACACAAGTATTTTTATTGGCCAAAGATTTGATAAGATGTCAGAAAGTATACCAGATCATATAATTCTTGCACCATTTCCAAACCTACCATTAAGAAATAGGGGCTACACACCCCTCTTCCTACTCCTGATAGGCCTTGGGAGTCCATATCCATGGATTACATTTCCGGTTTACCTTCAACCAAGCATGGTAATGATTGTATCTTCATGGTCGTTGATCGATTCTCTAAGATGGCAGTTTTGACACCATGCAAGAAGAGTATCACAATAGAGTCCATTTTTAGGATCTTCTTCGAGTGTGTTTGGGTTGATTTTAGGCTACCAAAGACTATTATTTCAGATCGTGATAGCATGTTCTTGAGTAAATTTAGGTTTATTCTATGGCAATTAATGGACACCAAGCTTACCAAATCAACTACCTTCCACCCCCAAACCGATGGACGGACGAAGGTAGTCAACATGATGATTATGCATATCCTGAGAATGTAAAACTCCAAACATTCATGCACATGGGATTAGATCCTTCCTTATGTTCAACATAGCTACAATCAATCCCTTCATATATCTATTGGCCACAACACTTTTCAAGTGTGCTTTTGGTTCCAACCATTGGCCCCAATTGAATGTTGGATTACTGAGAGGGGGGGAAAATCAATAATAGAGTAATTCAATACTTTTTAACCACAAATGCAAGTGTTATCAATGTAGCATTATCATCCAATAATTGCAGAGTAAACAAACAATGAACAAATGAGCAATCATACACATACACAGTACACCGGTGTTTTTACGTGGAAACCCAAACCGAGAGAAAACCACAGAATTTTTTTTCTTATATGTCTTTAAGAATTGCATTCATTGGAAGCACCAACTTCCTTTGTTTTCCAGCTGCAATTGGAAGGAGGCTCAAACCCCCTAGTTTCTCAGGCTACAACCTGAGGGAAGCTCCAACTCCCCAATTCCCTGGCTACAACCAGAAGGAGACTACAACCCCCTATGTTCTCCGGCTACAATCGGAAGGTGGCTACAACCACCTGTCCTTGCCCCATCCAACCGCCCTGACGTAGAAGTAAAATGATGGAACCATTGTCACATTATCGCTGTGAGATATATTGTTGTAAACATGTACCAATCAACCTGTACCAAACAACATGTAACAACCTATACCAATAACCTATGCCAACATGTACCATACATCAACCTATACCTCAAATTTTACCATAAACAAATGCATCAAGCATGCACCAAACCTGTACAAATAACCTGTCACAATAACATGTCCAAACAACCTGTAATCAACCTGTACCATAAACAAGTGCATAAACCATGCACCAACCTGTACCTCAACCCATACCATCAACGAGTGCATCAACCATGCACCAAATATGTATCAATCATGCATCAAATACAAATGAACTATGACTCATCAAGATGTGCCAACATCATCAACTATACACCTCATGTATGTGCCAACTCATCAACTACTTGTCTCAACCATGTACCCAACATGTAGCTCAACCAAAAGACTCATCAATTTCATCATCCAAATCTTATTGGTAACTCTGTAATAGACCTAGTGTATATGATCACATACTTGCAAACCTTCCTTAACTTTAACAACAAGAGACTATCATTTTGATCAAACTTTACTTTAGTCTCACATGATTAGTTTTGGATTAGTCAACAACCCTAACTTCTAATAATCATAACTATGTACTTGTAATGAATAAAGATCTGAAAATAATACAAAATGTTCTTTAGTGTCTTTTATGCAATTCCTCTAGGTTTCACTACTTGGATCCTCTCATAAAAGGAGTTATAGAAAAAATGGCATACCTTATTGAATTATGTATTATTCTAGAGAGCGAACTTGTAGAGCGTGCCCCGCACGGAATATTTGTTGCATGGATCTGAAAATTGTACATAGAATACTATAGACTGTACTCTAACCAATACATTTGGTATTACTGAATTTGGATCTGTTGTGAAGAATTTATGACGTTTTTACTAGAAAAACTTGTTTTAGACTAGTTTCAGGACTAGCCACAAACCCTATTTTCCACGCGGTGTAACTCCAGAAATACGACCCACGAGCTGAAATTTGTATCACAAATACTTGGATATGTTTCCTCAATGACCTCCCAATTTCACGGTCTGAATCATTCTAGAAAAACAATTATTGTGAAGATGGTGAAATGACCTATAAATAACATACCTTAGAAAGCATCATCAAAAGAATTTATCCTCCCTTGAATTTCGGCCTTCTTTACTTCACCTTCCCTCTGAAATTCAGCTTAGATATCCTTTGGTTACCTCAGTCACTTGTAGATAATCAATATGCTCAAGTGTGATTAAAATGATAGAGTTTTTCCTCTTATTTATACTTTCATGTAGCTTCCTCAAAAGATTACCTTTTAACCATCTTAACCCACTTTCCTTATTTTAGGGCTAATCCACTTCTAACCACTTGTCCACTTAGTAATTTATCCATTAAATTTATTATTTAAATAATTTAATTTGTATCCACTTTGACTTATAGTACACTCATCACTTCACTTTATTATTTAAAAAATTTCTTCTTTGCAACCACTTTGACTACTTTGACCTTTTGGGGCTTCTAGATGACTCATGAGGGTTCTCCAACTTCACATGGCCGTAACTCTCTAACTGTGAGGAGTTTTGTGACGTTCCACATGCCACTGGAAATGGCATGACATGTACTATCCATATATAATAGTCCTACCTACAAATATATCAAAAATCATACTATTATCCATCAAACAAACTTGGGTCCATTACCCAAACCTGGGTTCTCCAACTTCACATGGACATAACTCTCTAACCGTGAGGAGTTATGTGATGTTCCACATACCACCGGAAATCGAATGACATGTAATATCCATATAAAATAAGCTTACCTTAAAATATATTAAAACTCATACCATTATACATCAAACAAACTTGGGTCCATTACCCAAACCTTTGTGCTACCGGAATTCACTCTCAAACTTTCTCCAAGGGTTGACATCAATATAAAATATCACTCTCCAATGGTTGACATCAATGAAAACCAACAATCCATACCAAATGTCCATCAACCTAATACAATTGTCTGAAAATCTCCCCCTTTGGAAATGATGGCAACACCAACATTGATGGCAACACTTAGTCATGATAACATTCATGCTTATGCTCCTCATCAATGTTTCTATCTCTCCCCCTTTGACGTCAATGGAAAAGGGTATCTCCCTTTAGGGTTGCTCCCCTTGACTGAACTCTCCTTGGGGTTGCTCCCCCTATCTACATGCCTCTGTGCTCTTTCTCCAAGCATTTATATCCTACATCTAATAAATCTATCCCCCTTTGTCATCAATGGCAAAGGTATATTTCCATCTGGGGATGCTCCCCCTAACTGAACTGTCCTTGGGGATACTCCCCCTAACTAAACTCTTCTTGAAACTAATCTTCCAACCTCAAATGTCCTCTTAATGGTGCTTCCTCGTGTAAATCTAAGACGTATAAGATAAGAATTCAAAAGCATTCATTTTGGAGTAGAAATCACTCTGAGTCTCTGGTGAAGATACTCAAAGGCTTCTCATGGAAGTGGTTTTGTAAATATGTTTGCCACTTGTTCTTTTCTGTCCACATATTCAACTATGATGTTCTTCTTTGAAACTTATTTCCATAGAAAGTGATACTTGATTGGAATGTGCTTCGTTTTGGAGTGCATCACCGGGTTCTTTGAGATATTGATGGCGCTTGTATTATCACAATAGCTTGGAATGGGATCATCATACTCAACCTATATATCTTTCAGAGTTTGTTTCATCCATAGAACATGTGTACAACATGTTGTTGCAATATGCTCTACCTCGACTGTAGATAAAGATACCGATGATTGTTTCTTGCTTAGACAAGATATTAAACATTCACCCAAGTAGAACATTGCTCCACTGGTGCTTCATTGGTAATCAATGCAACCTGCCCAATCTGCATATGTGTAAGAAATAAGTGATAGATCCTTTCCTTTTGGATACCATAATCCAAACTCTTTTGTTCCTTTGAGATATCTAAAAATCCTCTTCACTACTATGATATGTGAATCCTTTGGTGCTGCTTGAAATCGTGCCACCTATCCAACTGCCTGCATTACATCTCGTCTACATGTTGTCACATATAGTAAGTTACCAATTATTGACCTGTATTGCCTCTGGTCTGTAGACTTTGAATCATCATCTTTTCTTAACTTGCAACTAGTTTTCATAGGAGTGGTAACTAGTTTGCAATATTCCATTATAAACCTCTTTAGCATTTCTCTGATATACTTCGTTTGAGAAATAAAAATTTGTTGGTTTCTTTGACATATCTGAAGACCCAGAAAGAATGATAGTTCTCCAAGTAATGACATTTTAAATTCATTCTACATATCCTTTGCAAATTTTTGGCTTAATCTGTCATTAGTACTTCCAAAAACAATATCATCAACATAAATTTCAATTAATAAAATATTGCTTTGAGTTACCTTGATGTAGAGGTTGTTGTTTGCGCTTCCTTTCCATAGTTCGTAGGATTTTTGTCATTGTTGTTTCTGAGAATTACTCTATTTTGAATGTGAATTGTTGTATGCACTGCATGTGTCCAAAAAATATCTGTCAATTTGGAATCCATTAGCATTGTTCGAGCCATTTCCTGTATAATTATCATCCATTATGATAATGTTCCTTTGTCTCTGAACCACTCTCTGAACCAATCTAGGAATCCATGCTCTCTTCCATTGTCATATATATGTCCAAACCTACTAAGTGTTCTTACGAATCCATCTATGTCCATATTGTCCAAGACTCTACTTGCACAATTGTCCATAATGCTGACCCGTTTATCACTATATTATCATGAAGTCTTGATTAATCTATCAAACTGTACTTTTTCTAACTGACAACTCTGGACCTTTCTTCTCAAAATATGCAAGTTGCTCAAAGAATGGTTCTTTGGTCTGTCACAATTATCACATAGACTCCCCTTGTCTAATATTCATATTACCTGGGAGTCTCTAAGTCAGATGGCTCAGAACAATTCCTTCTCTGATGTGTATTCATCATCATCTTCATTGGTATATTCATCATCATCTTCATTGGTATATTCATCATCATCTTCATTGGTAGATTCATCATCTCTCTGAGCTCTGACTTCTTTCTTTCTCTCTGTGGATTCATCTTTCACTACAATACCTGAAAGTACAATCTCTTGAACATGTTCCTTATTTACATGTCCTTCTTTTCTTTCAGTTATTTTCCAAACCTTTATGAATCTGACATCTTTCTTTTTCTTTGTAGGATTTTCTTCATCTCATTTTATTTCCAATCTTGCGATCTCTGGTACCTGGTCTTTGTTCACCTATTCTTCCTGTTTTCTTATCCATACTTTCTTATATATGATATCAATGTTCTCTTTCATGGAAGTATCGATCATGCTTCTACAATCACTAGCTATGTGTCCATAGTTATGAAATTTGTAATATTCAATGTTACGTGGGGCCACATAGGCACTTCATGCTTGAACATTTATTTTATAATCCCTACAATCTGCAACCTTATGTCCAAACTTAGTACAATAAAAACAATGACCATAAAATAAATTTGCATACCTAGGACTGAATGATCTTCTTTTTGGTGTAGTCCTTCTGAATTTCTTCCTTAACTGATCATGATCATGATTGAAGCTTCTTTGTGGCTTGAACATCGATGGTCTTCTTGAAGATGTATCTTCAATAGTTTTCTTAAATTTTGGTTGACCATGATTCTTCCCTTTGAGTACTTCTGCATAACTCTTTTTATTTTCTTCTTTCTTCTTTTCTAGCAACCTAGAGTGCTTCTCTTCATTATTTATGACTGATGTGGATGTTTCTGTCTCTTCAACGTTTTTGTTGAGCTTGACGATTTTACTTCTCAATGTGACAACTTCTTCTTCAAGCTTCTCAACCTCTTCTTCTTTATTCATTATCTGAGACTTCATGACTTCTTCTGTTCTTTTCGCTTCTTCAAGATGAATTTTTAATGTGATTATTTTTTCTTCAAGTCATTTCTCTTCTTGACCAAACTTTGCCTCAAGCTAGTTTAGATCATTAGTTCTTAAGTTCTCGATGACCTGTTGGGATTCTTCAAAAATGTGAACACTTTCCTTTTGTTTCATCAATTCTTTCTTAAGTGACTTATTTTATTCTCTTAGTTCATCTAAAGCACTAATCAATTCTACTTCATAATTGTGTTCCTTTTCAATTAGTTTTTTTGTCTCATTTCCTTCATGGAATTCTTTTTCAAGATATCCGTGTTTTTCACAATTAAAGGAAAACAACATACCTCTGGTGATTATGTACTCTTCATCTTCTGAATTTGTTTAACATGGTGAACATAATTCTTCTTGATCTGTATATGCATCTTCTTTGGCATTTTTTGAATCTGCGATAGGTGAAGAATATATGCCATGTAACTTATCCCAAAGTTCTTTGGCCGGTGAACATTTACCAACCTTTTCTCTTACTAGATTAGGTAATCCTTCCCAGATGAAATCCATTGCTATTTTGTTATTCTTCTTCAATTCCTTCTTGACTGCAGTCTTTTCCATTTTTGAACTATCATATCCTATAACAACTGATAGCCAAATATAATGCCCTTGTTCCTGTAAAAATACTTTCGTCCTTATGCTCCATATCTCATAATTTAAACCATTCTGACCATTAAACATTGGTACTCCATTCTCGGAATAATCCATGATCTACTTCCAGTGGTTAAATTGTTTCCTGAAGGAACCTGCTATGATACTAATTGTTGGATTATTGAGAGGGAGGTTGAATCAGTAATAGAGTAATTCAATCATTTTTAACCACAAATGCAAGTGTTATATCAATGTAGCATTATAATCCAATAGTTGTAGAGTAAATAAACAATGAACAAATGAGAAATCATACACATACAAAGTGCAATAGTGTTTTTACGTTGAAACCCAAAGTGATAGAAAACCACAGAATGTTTTTTCTTATATGTATTTAAGAATTACATTCATTGGAAGCACCAACTTCATATGTTTTCCAGCTGCAACTGGAAGGATGCTCCAACCCCCTAGTTTCTCAGGCTACAACCTGAGAGAATCTCCAACTCCCCAATTCTCTAGCTACAACCAGAAGGAGGCTACAATCCCCTATGTTCTCTGGCTACAACCGGAAGGTGGCTACAACCACCTTTCCTTGCCCCGTCCAACCTCCATGACGTAGAAGCAAAATGATGGAACCACTATCACACTATCACAATGAGATATATTGTTGTAAACCTGTACCAATCAACATGTACCAAACAACCTATACCAATAACCTATGCCAACATGTACCATACATCAACCTGTACCTCAACTTGTACCATAAAAAAATGCATCAACCATGCACCAAACCTATACAAATAATATGTCACAATAACCTGTCCAAACAACCTATAATCAACCTGTATAATAAACAAGTGCATCAACCATGCACCAACCTGTACTTTAATCTATACCATCAAAAACTGCATCAACCATGCACCAAATATGTACCAATCATGCATCAAATACACATAAACTATGACTCATCAAGATGTACCAACATCATCAACTATACACCTCATGTGTGTGCCAACTCATCAACTACTTGTCTCAACCATGTACCTAACATGTACCTCAACCAAAAGACTCATCAATTTCATCATCCAAATATGATTGGTAACTTTGTAATAGACCTAGTGTATATGATCACATACTTGCAAACCTTCCTTAACTTTAACAACAAGAGACTAGAATTTTCATCAAACTTTACTTTAGTCTCACATGACTAGTTTTGGATTAGTCAACAACCCTAACTTGCAATAATCATAACTATGTACCTGTAATGAATAAAGATCTGAAAATAGTACAAAATGTTCTTCAGTGTCCTTTATGCAATTCCTCCAGTTTCACTACTTGGATCCTCTCAGAAAAGGAGTTATAGAAAAATGGCATACCTTATGGAATTCTAGATTATTCTAGAGATCGAACTTGTAGAGCATACCCCACACAGAATATTTGTTGTATGGATCTAAAAATTGTACACAAAATACTAAATACTATACTCTAACCAATACATTTGGTCTTAATAAATTTGGATTTGTTATGAAGAAGTTATGACGTTTTTACCCGAAACACATGTTTTAGACTAGTTTCAGGACTAGCCACAAAACCTATTTTCCACGGAGTGTAACTCCAAAAATACAACGACCCACAAGTTGACATTTGTATCACGGGTACTTGGATATGTTTCCTAAACGACGTCCCAATTTCATATTCTGAATCATTCTAGAAAAAATTTATTGTGAAAATGGTAAGATGACATGTAAATAACATACCTTAGAAAGCATCATCAAAATAATTTATCCTCCCTTGAATTTTGGCCTTCTTTACTTCACCTTCCCTCTGAAATTTGGCTTAGATATCCTTTGGTTATCTCATTCACTTGCAGATATTCAATATGCTCAAGTGTTATTAAAATGAGTGATCCTTTCCTCTTATTTATACTTTCATGTAGCTTCCTCGAGGGGTTACGTTTTAACCGTCTTAACCCACTTTCCTTATTTTAGGGCTAACTCACTTCTAACCACTTGTCCCCTTAGTAATTTCTCCATTAAATTTATTATTTAAATAATTTATTTTTTATCCACTTTGAATTATAGTACACTCATCACTTCACTTTATTATTTAAACAATTTCTTCTTTGCAACCACTTTGACTACTTTGACCTTTTGGGGCTTCTAGATGACTCATGAGAGTTCTCCAACTTCACATGGCTATAAATCTCTAGCCGTGGGGAGTTATGTGACACTCCACATACCACCGGAAATGGAATGACATGTACTATCCATATATAATAGTCTTGCCTACAAATACATCAAAACTCATACCATTATCCATTAAACAAACATGGGTCTATTACCCAAACCTGGGTTCTCCAACTTCACATGGCCATAACTCTCTAACTGTGAGGAGTTATGTGTCGTTCCACATACCACCAGCAATGGCATGACATGTACTATACGTCTAGAATAGTCTTACCAAAAAAATATTAAAACTCATACCATTATACATCAAACAAACTTGGGTCCATTACCCAAACCTTTATGCTACCAGAATTCACTACCAGACTTTATCCAAGGGTTGGCATCCCTAAGGTTTGACATCAATATAAAATATCACTCTCCAATGGTTGACTTCAATGAAAACCAACAATCCATACCAATTGTTCATCCATTGACGTAGCTCTACCCATCTGATATTGTAGCTCTATCTATTGCATCCACATAGGAAGAATCTTCCCATACTCAAATTGAGGCGAATAAGGCAGATAGATTTATTGAACATATTTATCACATCCACCAACAAGCCCGTGACATATTGAAAAAATATAATTCCAAGTACAAGTAGTGACATGACCAACATCGGTTTCCACACAAGTTTCAGGTTGGTGATAATGTTTGGTTACATTTGTAGAAAGAGCGCCTTGCAGGATGCCTTCACAAGATTCAACCACTTCAATATGGGCCTTACACCATCACCAAGGATATAGGTGATAATTATTTTAAATTAAGTATTCCCCCATTCCTTGTATTGCATCCAGTCTTTAATGTGTAGGTCCTTCACGCATATTTTCCACCTCTACTGGACACTTCGAAGGTAGCTGAGAACTTGGCACCTACAAAACTCAACCCTAATTACTTTGAGTTTGATATAGTTGATCGAATAATGGATACATATATGAAATGGAACCACCAATAGAACATATATCTCTATCAAGTCGTCAAACAAGGGCAACTTCTTCACCAATGCAAGTGGCTCACTAAGAGCCAAATTCAACAAAATTTTCCCCATATAATGAGCGAACTTGATGCAATGGATACCATTGCTTCCTAAGGGGGGAGGATTGATCTAGGTGGATATCAATGGCTGCCCACCTCTTCTACCAACTCAATGATTCTCTATCTTCTTGGTATTTTTTCGGGTCCCAAACTATGAAAGTTGTTTTGAGGCCATAAATGGTATTTTTTGGACATTTGTTGGGCTATAGGTTTCCATGGCATCCTTGGATCCCCCAAAAATTTGTAATCCTTAGATATTTCTTTCCAATGAGCTATCGTGCACCCCAAATGGAGACCATATGAAATTTTTTATCCCCCAAGAAGTTGACGTATCAACTAACCACCTCAGGGCCCATAATACTTTTGGTGTTTCATCTTTTATTGTTAGGGTTTTGATGTTTAGGGTTTTTTCCTCTTTGTATTTTAGGATTCATGATAAAGTCCCTTTTCAACCTCTTTGTAATTTTTTTTTTTTGAATGAGCATAGTTGACATCTCTTTCTGTTAGAGATAAGCTACCACCATTCTAACTAGTTTGTCTTCTATAGTATTCTACTATTTTATTCATTAATAGAAGTTGGGTTTCACTGTATTTTTGTGTTCTCTTCTATGGTTTTGTTTGTATCTCATTTTTTTCTCAATATAATATGGATCATACCCATAACATGGATTAAAGTAATCCATTGGAGAGTAGGTATTGAGTATAAAGGGTGTGGCATTTTTAGAACTCTATCGCTAGTTTAGAGGATTTGGTCACCATGTGAGGGAGGCATGATCTGGTATTACAAATTATGTTGCAGATATATGATATATTGTTCCAAGAAGATGTTAGAAAAACAGGACCACGGAACAATAAAATAAAACAAATGCAGAAACAAAACACAGAAGACACACAATACAAGAGAGACAGAGATTTACGTGGTTCACCCAGTGTGGGTTACGTCCACCAGAGAAATTGTCAGGTCCTTCCTTTATTATTATCCAGCAAATGAAGGGATACAACCTACAGCAAAACCCGTTGTAACTTCCTCTTATTTCTCTCATAGTCTCCTCTCTCATAATACAATATTCACCATCATCCATAGCCACAATGCATTTCCCTCATAAAAGAGGGTTGCCTTCTAGGGAAAAAACCCTAACATAATCTCTATCGTTAGATATGTGACCTTATAATGAACGGTCCAGATTTACAATGAAATTACAATATACTTTTACAAGGTAATTTTTGCTTCGGGGNCCCCGCGTGGAATATTGTACATACTTCTGGGGTTTAAATACTTCATGGGGTATAAACATGGCTGAAACCAAGGACCTATGAATCAGGAAGATAATCAGGCTCCACAACCAACAATCTCCCACTTGGAGACTGATCTCAAAAACTCCACCGCTGTTGTATATGCTGGACTCTGAACCTTCTTGTACCTGGGAAATTTCTCATTTTCATCTTCATTCTTGAAGACCAACTGAAACTGAGCAGGAACTCAGTTTCTCCCTGCTTACTCCCTTTGTTAACATGTATGCAGGATTCTGGCTAGTGTGTATCTTTTCCAACTTCAATTGTCCATCTTCCAAGGCGGATCGTATGAAGTGGTACCTCAACTGT